>JBBPDC010000002.1:14907614-14922768 GCA_037974485.1 Hemigrammopetersius urotaenia | reverse complement strand
ATTCGTTTTTTGAGAAACTGGCCAGTAACCTCAACATTGCTTTGCAGCTTTTTTCAGACTCTCTTAAGTTTTAGAAATTTTGCAAGATATGCAAAATATGTTAAGCAAACAAAAACACTCAAAATCCATTCACGGTAAGGTTTACTGGTGACTGTTATTGTTCAGGGTCTAAATTAGAATGAAGGAATGAAAAAATGAAAAGAGCATTTCCTCTTGTTTTTAAAAACTTGTAAAGTACGCTGAGGTATGGAGTGTGGCTTAGGTAGGCTATTACTTTCCAAATAACCGGTGCTACTACATGTTTATTTGTTTTGGTTATGTTGTTTGTCATATCTTTTCTGTTTCATACCATTGCATACATGTGACCTAATAGATACCTGACAAGTGTTCTAGCATACATCAGTGGTATTGTGTTTATATTACGATTACTGCTAATAATAATAACTATAATAATAATAATAACAACAATAATAATAATGATAATAATGTAAATAATAGCAGTAGTAGTAGTACAAACAACAATAATAATACAATGTGAGTACTTACTTTATTTTTATAATATTTATCATTTGTAATAAAGCCAAATTCTGTATACTTAAATGAACATAAGGTGTGTGAATGTGATGGACTAAAGTGTGTAATTATTGTAAAGTAAGTACACTCAGCTGTGTCAGGTGAAGGCAATTCCAGTTTCTTCAGCTAAAAGATAGAAATAATAGAAATCAGTGCTCATGATAAATGGAGGCCTGTTCATTTTCATTAGGATTTGAATAAGGTCAAATGTTTTTGATGTCTATAGAACTGTCTCAAATCTCCCCTCTCATTTCACACTAAGTCTTTTTTCACCAGCATCTTAACAGCACTGGAAAAACAATAAGGCAGCATATGTTTTATGCACATTGTTGCATTGCACGGCGTCTCTGTTGAGTGGCGACACCGTGTGTGTGATGGGGGTGTGTGTGCGTGCGTAGATGACTGCGCCTGGGTTGTATTTGCCACTGTTTTCTCTGGCCTCGTGTGTATAAATTTACTGACTGCTTCTCCGTTTCTCTTTTTTAATTCACTGCAGTCGGGTTGTTCTGTAGCGCCTCCTCTCTGGTCCCCTGAACAATCGGAGTGGAGACAATAGCTCTGCGATGATGGAGCCGTACAGCAGCCATCTGCAGCAGCAGCTGCTGCGCTGCATCTGCACAATATGCTGCAGCGCCCAGCCCCAGTAATCTGCATAATAAGGAGAGGGCTTATCCCAGTCTAGTTAATAATCACAAGCAATCGATGCACTTCATTCCCTTACTGTAACTGGATAAAAAGCCACACACATACACACACACATAGCTACACATATATTCACATACCTGCACACACACACACACACACACACACACACACACACACACACACACACACACACACAAGAACCTTGTGTATCCTGAAGCACACAGAGTCTGATATCTACACACACTCTCCTGAGAAGTTTCAGTATGCTTGCTTTATCCCTCAGACAGCTAGAGGTCATGCAGTGTAATGCAGAGATGTTGATTTTGCCCGAAGCTACAGATTTACAGCGCACTCAATTTCAGCTTTTTATGAATACCATAATTAGGACACTCTGGGTCCTGATGCTGCAGCTTTGTGCCTGCGTGGAGTGAAGGGTATAATGGGCTGCAGCAGTACTCTGCTGCTGTGTGAAGTCTAAAGGGCAAGGGATGGGACAGGAGGCAAAAACACTCTGTGAACAGATGAGACTGTGAGCTTTTTGACTGAGGGAGCTTTTTCTCACACCCACAATCAATACAGTCTGGTAAACCAAATTACAAGTCTGCTTTAGTAAAACAGAGTTATTGATATTGTGGCCTCATGCCTTTAAGCTTGTTGATCATATCATAAATATCAATGCTGGATTCATATATCTCGGTTGAGGTTGTGTTAAAATAAATGTAAAGATTGCAGTGGGTCGTGTGTCATAGTACAGCAGGTAATGAGAGATATGCTAAAAACCTGATTTATAGGCTGCTGTCCTATGCTGTAAAATAAGCTGTTTATCTGTTTAATATTAACAGACATTACTTAATGTGTTAACAAGTTATCTAATCAAGTTTTACCATTGTACAGTGAATGACTGCAGTAATTTAAGTCATGATTACATTAATGTATTCTTTTCTTTCATTACAGTATGTTGTTCCATTATTCTAGGAATTCTGGGTGATGTGCCACAGTTGACTGTGTAATTTACAGCACATACTGGTGAAATTAAAGTATTCCATTCCCTGAAATAACAATGAATGTGTATGCAGGGATTAAAATTCGTTTGAAGCAATTTAAAAGTGAAATAATTTTAGATTAGAATGGCTTAGATGGTCTTAGATGGAGGTGGAGTGAGTGAATTGGTATGTTGTTATAGGTAACACTATAGTTGTCTACATGTCAGCATGTGGAGTGTAGTTATCTGTGACCTCACAGGTCAGTGTCTCTCTGATTGGTGGGTCCAGATCAAAGGACACAGGTTGCACTCTGTTAGTTCCACTAGTGAGTTTAATGCTAGCTCTAAATGTCACCTGTGTAAAGAGCTGGGCAAAATATGTTGGAAAAATAGTAATGACTGTCCTGCATGTCTTCAGCAGCATTATTATAACTTAAAGGTAACATTCAGAACACAGTGAGAAAACCTTTTTATAAGGGGACATGGAGAAAATGCCTGAATGCGATTTTTGCTTGAATTACATTGTTGGGTGTTTTCTCAATGTAATTCTTCAGTGAATATATTTCATAGTGTGTGTGACAAGTGGGTTTACTATGCTTCATTCAGGGATTTAATAGAAAATAAACTTACAAAAATTGCATGATTTTTAATTAATTGTAAAAGTTTTGAAAGGAAGTAATGGGGAAAACCCTAATACATTGCATCCATATTCTTCCCATGTTCTTGTGTTCAGTAGAGTACTGGCAACTGACCCTTTCACACCAGTTACAATAATTTATTGTCATTTCTATTATATGTCTATATGTTTTATATGTTTTGCTGTTTTTGTACTCATTATCTGTAAAACATGTCCAATATTACTGCAGATATGCAGGATCTTAGCGTGTGTTTACAACAGCTATTGTGATATTTGATCCTGTAAAATCTCATTGGATTTGTATATTTAGCATTGTGTATTTACTGGCAAATAAACTATCGGTCACTTTTCATAGTATACAGCTTAACTTTGCACAATAAAGCTTTTGTTATACAGTACTCACTTATAGCCCCACCATTAACCACATGTCTGTGTATCTGTGTATTTTTGCAACTCCAGGCGACTCTGCTGTAGCACTGTACCTCATCATCTGTGGCATGATTTAAGGGAAGGATGAAACACCTGCTTGGCTCACAGTCACAGAGACTGAGTTCTGCTCTGAGCTTCATCAAACATGCACCTTCATTTGCATAATTACAAAGAGCAACCAAATGACTTCTGGGTTTTACCTCATTAAGACTGAACCGCAGCTTCTACCCAAACAGCTATTATTACACGGAAATGGCTTTTTAACAATGCACAGATAGAATTATGTCTTATACATCTTTTTAATTATTAGTAATTGGTGTATTTGTTATAGGACCACATAGTGTTATATTTGATTTGCTCAGACAGTCAATAAAACACTATAAACAAAGTTTAAGATTGGCAGTTTTTTGTCGAGCTAGTTTAATGACTTGGGGTACTGCTTTTGATCACAAAGGCACAGTTATTCTCTTGTTCTAGGAGTAATTTCCCCCCATGCATGGAGATGCAGTAATGTTGAGTTGCTAAATGTGTGAAATTAATAAATACCTTTGGGTAAAGGGACCGTTAATATATGCCATTTTTTTCTCCTTTAATTTAAGCCAGTGTATTAAAGTGGATAATGAACTCTTAGCAGACACTAAATTGATGGAGTGGGAAGTGTGCAATAATATTGATCAGTACCACTCTCCCCTCGGAACTCCCTTGTTAAGTAGCATATACTTATTGAATATAAACAATTTTATGTATTGTGTGTTATTAAAATGGTGATGTGTGTGTGTGTTTCACTCTGAACCTGGCACAACATTCATACCCCATTATATCACATTAAAGAACACCAAACAACTTAAGTGATAATGTCTTCTTTTCTATGAGCAATATACTGCTGTGTTTCAAATGTATTGCTGTGGTTTGTTAATTTTCATTTGCCGAAATGAATTAGGAATTTCAGCATGATTTGCATTGTGATAGAAAATTGCTATTATGCTATTATTATACAGCCTACATCTCACTGATACAGTATATCATTATTTTTCTGTCACATCCTTGTTTAGAAGCAACACGAGTGCTATAGCTATACGCATAATGCTCACATTTAAAAAGCCACGTTTGTAGATTATTCGTGGAAGCCTACGAAAATATAACCATAATCCGACAAATGAACTTAAAGGTAGTCTGAAGAGTAACCTTTGCTTCTGAGGAGTTCCCAGTGCACAATCTCTGCTGATTTAGCCCAAGACATGTTTTATTCATTTTCATGAGAACTGCCTACTTTTCTTGACAAGTTACCAAAACCACTATTTTAAAGCGTGGTTGCTTTATTTCTAGACATTTTGGACTTAATCACATTCTGAAACTGTTAGCTGAGCATGGATACATTAATACCAGATTAAGTTAAATATATGTGATGTGACCATCAAGAAAATAACAAACGGATAATTCTTTCTGAAACTAGGATCAAATGGAAAAAAAATAGGCAATGTTGGACAGGCCATCGGGCATGCGGCTGGTAAATTTTGGGTCAGGTATTTGGGCCAGCACGGGATCTTGTGTTTTTGTCCCTGTCCAGCCCTGACATAAGGTATAACTAAGGTATATGGTAAATATCAGCTGATTGGATGTCAGCCTATAATGCATTTGTCGTATTTATTTATTCTGTTTCTGTAACCGCTTAATCTTTGCTAGGGTCGCGGGGCCTATCCCGGGGGCCAATGAGCGCGAGACTCACCCTGGGCGTGGCGTCAGCTAACTCCAAAGCACACACAGACAACATTTGCATTTTTCCTATTAATCACATTTTTTACCCATTGTTTTTTTTACTCCTTAAAAAGTTTTCAAACAATGAATTAATAATCATTTCAGTTGACACTTTTTTGGCAAACTGAAACATGACGTTTCCTGTAGTATGTAATGTAGGGAAGTATGGTGGTGATGTATTTGTCATTTCTCCCACCCTCATTTTCATTTTAAATGTTGATTTTGTTTAACCTAAGAATAAAGACTTCCTGCAGAGTTTTACCAGTGCAGAATTCATCCAAACAAAAATGATTCACATGTAAAGGCTACACTGATTTAAAGGAAGACTATTAGATCCTTGTTCATGCGAGTTTGCAGTTTCCTGACTTGAGAGTTTGAGTTCCCAGTAGGAGTGATGAGAGGTGTGTATGGCAGGTGCACTGGTCTCCAGGCGATGCGCTCGGTAACAGTGGAGATGTGCAGGTGTGACGTGTTGCAGTGGCAGTCAGAGCCAGGTGTTTATTGAGATATCAGAATGCGTCAGGGTGAGAGGAATGCACTTGTCAGCTGGGGTTTAGATCTGTCACTCTCTCTAAAATGCATTACAAAGACAACAATACGGCATGGGAAACACCTGTAGAGACACGTAAAGCTGTGATCCCTCATTATTATTATATTGTGATTTGAGTATCATTGTAATTGAAACACAATTTTTAAAAGTTTTGGATTCTATCTAGTAGGGCATTAACACAATAGTCGACTAGACAGAAGTCGACTAGTCGTGTGTTTTTTCCTCTCTCTCTCTCTGCCTTCCCTTGTGTACGCAATGCAATCTCTGCCTCTGATTGGCTTACGCTGTTCCTTGGTTTATCCAATTATTATAGTCCCTTCAAATAAGTAGCGGTACGGTTGGTGCAAGGGGACTCTAAACACGGGACTACAACAAGACATGCAGCAGAGAAGGCAGACACACATCACATGTGTGGAGATACTTCACTGTAGACACAGAAACAGCACGGTGACCTGCACAACCTGCAAGTCGGTGTTAAAGTACAGTACAGTACAGTAACAGTACCGGCGTTCTGCATCTGAAATGCAGCACTAGCTAACATGGTTAACGCTAGCACTACTTAAACTGTTCCCACTCGCAGTTGTACACTTAAGTTTACCAGAAAATTCAGTGTATCGGCTTTTGTTTTGTTGAAACGTCATGTTGACTATTAATGTTACCGAGAAGTTTAATGAAAGTTGCGAAATGTTCGACGCCTTTGTTCCTCCGTGTGTGATGACGTCATCAAACGACTATTCGACTAGACTTGGACTTTGCTGACCGACTAGTCGACTTGAACAAAAGAGTCATTAATGTCCTAATATATAGTACCAGCCAATAACAAAATTTTGGTCAATCACAACTCCAAGTGAGTTTTGATTAATTCAAATATCCTATCCAACAAAAGATAAACTATTTTGTCAAATTTCAAAACTTTAAGACTCCAAAATGAAATATTTAGCTTGAATGGGTTGTGCTAAAGGATTAATAAGGGAATATTTGTAGTTTCATATTTCAGCGCTTTGTTGGTCTTGAAGTGCGAGTCCTTTAATATACTGGAAGGCATTGCAATCACAATATGTTGCAGTTGAGTATTATGACTATATGTATTACATATTTATATGTATAGTATTATAAAGTATATGATATGCTATATTAGCATACAGTGAAAGTGTCATTTAGAGCTCCTGTGAATGGCAGCGAGATTTGCATTGATTCCTGTGCTGTTGAGCTGTACTTTTACACGTTCACGTCTAAGCTAGAGCTATGTTAGGAATGCTTTAAATTGTAGGTTAAATGGACTGATACCGTGTCTCATAGCTCAAGTCCATTAGTAGATCTGTAGTTAACTCCCTTTCTACATTGATGTGCTCACTGTTATCGTCCTGACTAGATTCAGCCTAAACTCAGAAAGAGGGAGCCAGTGTGTCTCCAGCAGCACATAAAAGGCTGCCAGATTTACGGCAAAGAGTTTTCTTTTTTTTTATCCTGGACCCCATGTTAGTCTCCTCTGATAAACAGGCACTTTAGCTGCAGGCTAAATGGGTCTCTTTGAGGTTCTGATTTTAATGCTGCAAAAGGAGCCATTTTGACTGGCGTTCTCCCTCTGTGATTAGCCAAGCGTGAGTGTAGAATCTGGACTCAGATCTCCCTCTTACGAGGTGGAGCACTTCTAAATGAACAGATACATAAGTGATGGTAGTTTTATTCAGAGTTAATAGATGAGGAAAAATGAACTTTTCACAGATGTAAATGATTTTGTGCTCTGAGCCTGCTCCCCTGGTTCCCTCTGAATTAGGGTGAAGCTTAGCCTGAGAACACAGCTTATTTTCCTGCCTTTTTAAAAAGGAAGCACATCGGGGTATTGGCCCACTGCACGCATTCCTAAGAGATGTGATTAAAGGAAAATTCCTCCATGTTCTACCCTCACGTTTTCAATAATAAATTAGGCACAGATTTCAGATGGCTGGACTTGCCTGTCCAATGGCTTGTCACAGCGCATGCAGAACTGAGACTTCTGGGAAAATTGATCCTCAGAATCAAACTGTCGATAAAAAAAAGAAAGAAAATTATGAAATGTATCTTATACAACTCTTAGTTTTTCTACTTGGTAGGCTCCCCTGGTGGGATCAAGCCCAGTAGACATGGGGAGATTTGGAGTCCACGTTTTTTCATTTGCATTCTTTACGGTCAGAGGCTTTCTCTGTTTTTCTTGTGTTTTTGTTAATGTGAACCCATTTACTTAATTTAGGCTGTTATTGGTAATGTAAGCTATTTGCATTTCTTTTTAAATATGGCGTAAAGTATATTGTAGTTTATCTACCACTATTGCATTACTAAAATCTCTTTGGTTTGTAAAGTGACAATAAAATAAAGAATGTAGTGTAATTTAATCTATTTGGTAAAGGCTCTGCTTTGATGGCATCTTTGTCAGCATCATTGCTCATTATGGTGTAAGTAAACCTTCTTCTGCCCCATCACGATTAGCCACCTAAATATATATGAGGGCGAGTATAAGTACTGAAGCGATTGTGTTTGCATTTGGATGAAGATAGACTCAAGGTCATATCAGAGGCAGTAAACGGCTTCAGTCGCGGCCCATAAATTTACTCTCTTTCTGCTGCGCAGTCTACGAAGAAGAGTGAGCTAATTTTAATTTACGACACACTCAGATTTTTGTTTACACGGCCTCAATGCATGACGGGAAGCTTGCCTGCTTCTATATTAACCAGCGAATTAGGATCTAATGATAGCACTAAACTGCATTAATAGGGCAAAATTATGTGCAATTTACAAAATCAGGTTCACTTTAAGAATACTATCCATTTTATACTTCTGTTTTGCTTACCTAGTATTGACGTTTAGTTTCCGCTGTAGAACCCAATCATTTCATAAAATTATGCCCAGTGTTGTTTCTCAAGACCTTAGAGATTCACTAATTAGAAATATGAAAACAATATTTACAGCAAATAATCAACTTGGCTGTTCTTTGTAAATACAAGCATGGCTTTTTGTCATTATTTATTTAAAGAATAAATGCCTCTTTGTTTATATATTTTAAGGACTGTTAAGTTAGAGTGTCGGCTTCATTGTACAGCAAAGTCAAAGAGGCAATTTGCTTGCTGAATTCAGAAGAACTTTCACGAACCCATAAAGTACTAAAGGGACCTTTATAAGGATAAGGATATTGTTGCTGGTGATGGTTTCTGTACTTTTTACCTACTCTGTGGTGTTACTGTCTGAATTACATTCTTTAAATAAAGGCTACTAAATGTTCTTGGGATGGATTTATTTTGCAAATATGCTTAAAAAAAGGCTGTGTATGAATTTAATTTTACTCACATTTCCATTCAATCGAACTGAGTAGAATCCATAAATTGTGGCCACCCAAGAAAAAAAGTAAATTTTTAGTGCTGCTTAATTTGAGTTTGCGTAATGATTATAATTATAATTCCTTAGTGGACAAACACATTGCATAACAGTACAAAGTAGATAACATTGTCTTACTTTGTTGGAGAAAGTGCGTAGCAGAAAACGTTTTCTTTTCTTATATTGTCTAACATAGGTTCCCAACCCTGGTCTTTAAGCCCCTCTGACCTGCACAGTTTAGTGTTTTCCTGCTGTCACACACCCATTTCAACCCACTGAGGAATTGCTAATTAACTATTTTAGTTGGACCAAGTAATTTGTGAGGAGGTAAAACACTAAAAGGTGCAGAGCACTATTTTTTCAGTGTTGAGCTTGCTCTGTCCATTTGAATATACTGTGAAAAAGTTTTTTCAGTAATCTTATAAAGTTATAATGACGTTGGCTGAGTGTACTTTTAGTTTTCTGAACATTTACCCAAAGCTTTAATTCTTTTTAAAACCATATTTTCATGTTATGTAAATGGGCACCAAAGGTACGAGTGTATGATGTTTCTGTGTTGCCATTGCTTTGTATTCTGTTCTGTGTTTGTGTGGCTGGTTCTTCAGACTACAAGAGGGGCATATACTGTCAAGCCCCACTTGGCAAAGCAAAGGTGTCTGTCACACCAAGGCACCCAGCTTCATAATCTGTTTGCTAAGATGCCAGACATGGCAGGTTAAAAAAAAAAAAAAGATACCAAAGGTATGTGCATTAAAACATTGTAAAACTGCATTGTAGATGAGTGTGAGATTAGTAGTTCAGTGGTCTACAATGCTAATCAGCTGAATAAAAGTGGTGGTGAAATAGCTAAAATATAGTTTAAGGTCCACAGATGAGAACTTAACCTAAAAAAATCAGAGCTTTGTCTAATACTAGCATGCTGTTCAACAGTACAAGGTGCGGCAAAATAAAGATAAGACACATAAACAATCATGTAAAATTCGATTATACGCCTAATAGAGTGTACAAGAATAGTACATAGTGATTAGATAAAAAATGGTTGCCTCTTAATTTCATGGCAAAATATCTGGCATCTCTGCTGCAAACTGTGCTCCTAGAGGGGTCTACATAGGAACTGTGCTCCTATGCCTGGTGTAATGCTCCACAGTGAAAGTTTGTATATTGGAGATAAGACACTGTGCATGAGCACCCATGGTACATTAATTTTCTTTGACCTTATAAAGCACCGTTGTACTGTATTAGTGACTTTAAAGCATGGTCTGAATGCATGACTACTCCAAGCTGCAATACTTTCATTTTGCTATTTTTAGGCTCAAATTGTCTTTTGTGTGGTCTTTTCTCTATGGTCTCTCTTTTTCTTTAAACTACTGCTCTGTTAGCGACTCACTCATGGCAGCATTCCTCATAAGAGGGTCATTTGTGTAATAAAAAAGCAACTTGCGAGGTTTCTAGCTCTTAACTCTCAGACTCTAATTGGCCAAGGGCTTTCCATCAGGCCTGGCAGAGTTAATGCGAGATTTAGGGAGGCTGATGTGGCGTAATCACTGCTGCAGGTTGCCGGCTCTGATTTACCGCTTGCACTGTGCTGCAATAAACGCACAATAAAAGGCATAACAGCCCATGCAAGACGCCAAACTAAGACATTACATGCTGCAGGCTCATAAAGGTTAAAAGGTGAGCTCAAGAACAATCAAGTGAAGCACATATTTTTTCACTCAGCTATAATTCAGCGGGCAAACGCTAGATGATGCTTTGGGGACCTGTTTAATGGTGTAAATCTGACCACTTCCCTTTGAACGTTACTGGGTGGATATATGAATGGCCATTTAATTACTACCTAATGTTTGAATAAAAATTGAAATGGTTAGGTTCTTAAATTGTTCTGTACCAGTTAAGCCTGTATGAACTCTTTTGTGCATCGTGTCATGTCCGAACAAGGGAAGTCGAGCAGCCCACCCAATGCCATTGTGGATATCAGCTGTTAAATCCTCTCTCCTCTGTGGCTTTATGGGTTCATTCAGAGCAGGTTTGTTGACATTCTATGGCCTGTTAAAAGGCGTGCATCCATGCGCGTGTGTGTGTTTGGAGTGGGTTTGGAGGGCTCTTAACAGGGCCCTCTGCCCTGCGAGGCCCTGCTCCCTCAGGAGCTGTGATTGTTCTCATTTAAGTGGAGGCTGTCAGCTCTAATTTGTCCCTCTCCTCCACGCCTCTCCAGCGGGGACGCCCTCTTTAAAATATTATGAAAAGATCAGCTGTAGGGCCCTGTTTGTTCAGTGGGCGGGTGCCAGCTACAAAGGGCAGGACGGATAATAGGTAACCATTACAAGGCCAGAAGGGAGGTGGTTATCAAAGCCAGCAATGGGCTACACAAACTATGTCGACCCCAAAGCTGCCTTCAATGAATTAGTGAACACCTTGGCAGGTTCTCCAGTGATTAAATATTTTGATTTAGTTTAATTGTAAAATCTTTCAAATGAATTGCATTGTCATAGCTAAATGGTAGTTGAGACAAAAAGGAGAAGAGAACATTTGAAAAAGAGAAATGGTGCAGTATTTTAAATGTAAAATGGTGCAGTATTTCCTGTGCCAAAATACACTTTGCATATGTTTTTTTTCTTCTCTCAAAGAGTCAAGAACAAGTGACTGGGCTGCTCTGACCTCTAACTAACTCTGGCTCTCTCTGTCTGTCGTGCACCTACAGAGCAATCCATGTACGATTGTTATTTTAATCTCTTTCCTTATTCTTCTTCTCCAGAGCATTTCAACTTGAATATGAATTAGCGAGGCGGAATTCAATGTGAAAGGGCAGAGTCTCGACTAGCGCTCTGTGTTTGCGACATAATACAGCCGGCCTGCGTGTTGCATTTCAATGAATCCCTTTGCGACTCTGTCTAACAATTTATTCATTTGCACGGCAGATTAATAAGGGAGGCATGATTGCAAATAATAGTTTGTGACATGTTGTGTAGGCTGCGTTAAGGGCTCTAGCGTTATAGCCAAAGAGAATTGCCCTGTTTGATTTATCTGCCTTTGATTTGTAAAGGAAAATCAATGAAACAATTCGTTCCATTTTTCCTTCCCCCTCTCTGCCTTATTCCCATCCACTTCAATGATAAGGCTTTGGGCTCTGGGCACTGAATCTTTCTTTTCAATTATCCAGCACTTGTTTACATTAGATTCCCTGGAAGAGAGGGACGCCAACCAGAGCCACTCACACAGCCTGTCCCTTTACTGAACAAACTAAATAGAATTTTACATCCATGTTGGGTATGAACCATGAAGGAAATTGTTCAATATCTCAGTTCGGGGCCAATTTCCTCTGCCCATTGTTTTGCGGCATATGATAGCAAAGAGGTATGGTAATTTAATATGCATAATTCATATGCCCTCTTCATTGCTGATTCTGCTGTCCTGTCTGTTTATGTGGGTAAAATAGATGCTACAGTGTCCATTAGGCTGACATAACACAGGGCGGACGGTTTGGCACATTTTATGCAAAGAGACAGGAGGCCCCACTTGCTCTGCTGTTTGCCTGGCTTGATTTTAGTAAATCTAATGTTCATACTCCTGCACACGAATGATTTATGTTACAGAAATACTTGCTTTCAAAAAATGTCTTTATGCAAACAAAACATTTTTAATAAATATATTCAGATTTTTGGTCTTTAGTCAAAGGCTTTCTCCCTGTACGCTGCAGTTTAAAAACAAGTATGTAACATATTGCTGCTGTCCAAAAAAAAATGTTCCATACAAATTGTTCTATATAATTCCATAAAAAATTGTTTAGTGCGATTTGAACATTGCAGTTGTTTTTACACAATGTGAACATTTGTTTATAAATACAGTTTCAAAATGGCTTGTGATGAAATTTCATATTATTATTTTAAATGTTTCTGTCTTTCCATAAATGTATTATATTCTGAGATTCTTTTTTTGGACATTGATGACATTGATGATATTATGATATGAACTGTAAGTTGTTTAACCTAATTCTATTTAGCCACATTTTAAATGACTGCAAATTCATATATGTCTGTTTGAGCTCTGCTTGATCGTTAAATAAATAATAATAAATAAATAAATAAATAAATACACATAAATACACATCTTCAGTTGTCAGAATGGCACAATACAGTTTTGACTGTGGTGTTTTTTAAAATACAGCACTACACAAAAGTTTTTGTGAATTTGGTAGCTTTATTCCATATGATGCCAAATACTTCCACTACAGATTAATTAGGTCAGGGCGCTGTTCCTCAGTCATGATCCATGTTGGAGCTTACTGTTCTTCCGTAGGCCTTCACCACTCCACCCTGCTGAATTATGTTTATGATCAGGTGTCTGAGAGCCGTAGGCATCTTTAGACATACAGTATAACCTTTTTATCTCCAGAGGGATGCATTTCTTAATGCATTACTGCATTCATCATGTCAGTGACACAGATATCCTCCATTATTCGAGACCCTTAAGATGATCCATGTGGGTGATCCTGTGTGTATAAAATGTCACAGAGCTCATCAGCACCCTGGCCTGATCTGAGATCAGTAATAGTGGTGAAATGTGTCCGTGTCTCTGTGGTTCTGTGATGTCAGCAGAAACAGACTCATCCCATTGTTATGTGTAATTTGGTCTCTATATAGTAGCGTGAGTCACACAAACCAGATAAGAGCATAGATATACGCCTTATGTCGTAGCAAACTACAACATACATAAAGTATTTTGGCTTTGTTCTTATGGATATGTATTCAAACATGAGTTATGTATGTCGTATGTATATGTTTATATGTGCTTATGTAAGTGCGAACTAACATATATATGCATAGGTGTAAACAAAAAGGGGGTTTCAATGATATTAATAGAGTTTCAGACACACAAATGTATGATATTAGTACTTTGTTGCCAAGCCACTGAACTTTAAGACATTCATTTGGGCCCATTTCTCATGGCAAAATGACTTCAGTTGTCTAAGCTGTTGGACTCACAATTTTAAACTCCTCTAAGGGATTCAGGAGGTCAATGATCGCCCTTGATTTTTTAGGAACTAGTCTTATGTTATTTTGATTGTATGTTTGAGTTTGCTGAAACCTCTATTTCCTGCCTTTTCCTTAGTCATAAGATTCCGTTTTTCTTTGTGTCCATTCAGGTTTTGTAATGTGATGTCCTAGTACCTTTTGCAGAAGATACTCCCACCTCTATACTGTTCTTGCAGTCCTTCTTTCTGCTGACACGGTGAGCTGAATTTTTGTCTTTAAAATTTGAGTTTTATCTTTTTTGTTTTGTTTTAAAACCAGCTGGGTTGCCTAAGTGCTTCTTTAGCATATTTGTGCTTTTTAGCTGACTTTCATGGCATGGATCTAGGATTGGATCTAGGATTGGATGGATCTAGGATTTTTCTAAAGATGGATCTAGGATTTTTCTAAATCATGGGACACATTTTACACAGAGAGGCCAAGTCAGATGTCCATGTGCGACTATTCTGTCCTTTTATCATGATCTAAATGTTTACTGATCTGGTAAAGAGGGGTTGGAGCTCCATTTGTCTGGTCTCTCTGTTGCTCTCTCTCTCGCTCCATTACTCTCCCAGCTCTCACACTGCTTTTTTTCAGTTTAAAATGATACTCTACCAAACATCATGGCTAACACAGATTATCATCATAGTCTGCACAGATTAATGTTGGCTGTATGTTGAGTTTAAACTAGGACAGCTCAGTTCAGTTGAATCCCTATTTTCAACAGGGAAATATAAATTTTTTCTAACTCCAGGTCAAGTCTGGGATACAGCATTAGTTTTATTTACTTAGCAAGTACTGTGACATGACAAACATAATTTGACAAAGTACAAGATTCTTTCAGATGGTGAGCTCATCCCTAAATTGCAAATGACCTAGTTAGCAGTTATACATAAGAATTAGCGACCATTATGATAGCTTCATTCCAACAATACAGTAGTTAACTAACTAGTGATGTGGTAGCTTGCTGCTACCAGATGTTTTGTAAGAAAAAAAGCTGTTTTACTCAGTAACACTAACTGAATTGCGGAACTGTAATTTAGCACGGAGCATTTTGTTGTGTGTAGAGTCTGTGCAAAAGTCTATATAATATTTTAAACCTATTTAGATGAGCAGTGAGATTTCTCACAATTAATATGACTAAACATAATAAATTAAACAAAAAGTGTTATGTCATGTACAGTATAGCAATGTGTTCCTTGTGGAAGCTCAATACAGTTTTTCTT
>JBBPDC010000002.1:14779874-14800674 GCA_037974485.1 Hemigrammopetersius urotaenia | reverse complement strand
TAATTTATTTATTTTTATTTTTTTAAACAGTCTGTTCTGCTGTTGAAGTTAACAATGATAAAATTGGCTTTCGTTTTATTGGATGTCCTTGCAGACCAGACACCGACACCCACTCGCTTTTTGAAGAACTGCGAGGAGGTTGGACTTTTCAATGAGCTGACTAGTCCATTTGAGCATGACTTCAAAAAGGCCACTGAGGATGATATTAAAAAGGTATTTCTAAGCTGTTACAAGAAAAGGTAAAGCTTAAAATACCAGTTGGTCAGTAACTACATTCCAGTTCCTTGAATCTAAATTGTGATTGTTAAGGGCTGTACATACAGCACTGTAATTCATACACGGGTGTTTTCTTTGGTATGCACCGTTGTTTCCTTTTGTATAAGTAGGGTAAATATAGTAACAATTTAATTAATTTTTTTAGTAATACAAATACAGTAAAATTGAATACAGTTCAATAATTTACTGTTCATCTGGTGGCAAATTGTATTGTATTAATAATTGTCACTGAAATACATGTAGAATTATATATTCCCATGAAATAAAACATTGTATCTGCTTTTTCCACGGATTTGCTGGGATTTTTGCCAAAATTATTAGTGTGGTTCTAAGAAAAATGACTGAATTTGAAACATTAATGAAACATGTTAATGAAACATATTGCCACTAAAAAAGCAACAAAAAAAAGCTCACTTTCATACGAATAGATTGTCACATAGTGACTTTGTTTCGTTGTAATATTATTGTATTTTAGTTACCCTTGGACTTGTCACCTCTTGCTACTCCTGTTGTACGAAACAAAACTGAAGAACATGCACCTCTTGAATCACATCGAGAAAGTCCCCTCCCACATCCTGAATCTACAACATGTGATGACAAGGTGAGACACTAAATGATGGTCCAAATTGTTAAAAGTGACTAGATTACAGGTACACATACACAACTCTTCATTAGTATCCTGTGTCTTCTGTTTATTGCTATGCAATAAAGACATGCTATAATCATTAAGGACTTTAATGGCACTTTTCCTGAATGGGTGATGCACCGCTCTAATATGATATTTTCAGGAGGTTTCTTTGCAGCCGACCTCACTGCCTACATCCACTATAGTCCGTCCTGCCTCCCTTCAAGTCCCCAATGTACTTCTCGCCAGTTCTGATGCTAGTGTTGTTATTCAGCAAGCCCTTCCATCTCCAACATCTAGCTCTGTTATTACCCAAGTCCCATCCTCTAATAGGCCGATAGTGTAAGTAGCTCCAAAATGTTACTTCTTGCTCAAAACTTTTGAGTTGAATTTGTCACATCACATAGATTGTATCTTAGTTAACTTCATTTTTTTCCACTTCGTCTCATCAGGAGTTTATTTTGGTGATTCGGTTGCTTATTTGTTTATTTTATTATTTTTTTTTAATGTTGTTTAAACTTGTTTGCATTTGACAAAAGTCTCATCCCTTAATTTCGAGTTGCTTTGTCATCCGACAACATTGTTACTGTCCTTTGATTTTATTTTTCAAAAATACCAAATTTATTCAGCTTTATTGTTATGTCCTGTATGCCATGCTAAATCACGAATACATTAAAACATTTTTATAGCATTACTCTTTATGATTTCCTGTCTTCCCCTCCTCTAGTCCTGTGTCTGGCACATTTCCAGTGCTCCTGCAGCTGCCAAATGGACAGACCATGCCCGTCGCCATCCCAGCCACTATCGCCAGCTCCAGTGTGCACATCCCCACTGCCATACCTGTACGTTTGTATCTTTTTAGTTTTTAATTAATATGCTTGATATTTTTGAAATAGCAGCTTCATTTGCTCTTGTAGAAAGAATGGTCCAGTTAAGTTTCTTAAGGAATTTACTTTAGCTTTTATCAGTTTGTAGTGTTGCTTGCACTTGTAACCCAGAAACTGATGATATGGCAAACAAAAAACTTGTTTTCTTGATTATTTCTACAAGGCGCAAAGTATGTGTACACCTGTCCTAATTATTAAGTTCAGGGGTTTCAGCCAAAATGAAGTATATAGCCAATGTGATTACCAAAGACAAATAATAGCAGAAGCATTGGTTGTACTTAATAGCTTAGTTACTTTCAATGTTGTTATGATCCCCTTTCACAAATCACTTTGTGAATTCAGGTCCTGATAAATCTGCCCTGTTAGATCTGCCTTGATCAGTTTTATTGGCTGTTGGCTGAAAATTGAAGCATCTAGGAACACCAGCAGCTCATTCACAAAGCAGTATTGAAGATTGGAGCATGAATTGCAACAGAGGCCTTCTCATCTAACATCAGTTCTTGTCTCACAAAAACTCTTGAGTGCGCATGTTTCCACAGAAGAGTGAAAGAAAGGGCAGCTCTCTGTTAATTCCCAATGTTTTTAAATGAGATGAGATTCCCAATAAACTCATATGGATGTGATGGCCATGTAGTGACTGATGCACCACAAAACTTTTTCTTTCTTTCTTTTCAATCTACTATGCAAGCAAGGTAGATTGGAACGGAGCCCCCTCTAAACAACAGTAGACTGAAAGAATTGTTTGGAAAAGTAAAAATAAAAACAAGCTTTATGTTTTATGGTGTATGCAGTTGTTCAATGTTCTAGAGGTGCCAGCAAAACCCATACGTGTATTTTGGCTTAATTAATCACAACAGTGACATGATATCACCATGCAGCCTGCAAGGTCTACGTTCAGATGTCTTAGAAAGGACCATAACTCCTTTTGCTGGGCAATTAAACATTTGAAAGTCACTTCCTTTCCAAAAAAGTTATGACATTGGGAGTGAGATCATCTCCCTCCGCATTAGTGTCACATTGCTGTGATTTGTCAGTGGCACATTTTAGAGTGGCACTGAGGACAGACCTGTATTTATTATTCTGACACTGCCTTTCTGGCATGGAGAAGGGGAATGAGAGAACTAATGGGCCTTAGAAAAGGGCAGTTGTATGTCACAGCAGTAAAATGAGAGGGAGGAAGCGAGAATAAGACACAGAGAGAGCATAGTCCATCCATAATAGGCTTTCCCCCCACTGTGTCCCTTGAACGCTACTGTGATATGTTCGTTGTCCTTGTATGTACTGCTAGTAGTTGGAAGAAAGCTGTGTCATATGCATATTTTCATTTATGTCTCTATGCCTTGGCTAGATTAAATTGTGAAGTGATGGAGGGGCAAGCAAGCCCTTCTCCTAGCCTAGCACCCAAAGGATGCTTAAGTATGGAGTGGTGGTGGCGTAGTGGGTAGGATACTTGCCTCTAGAACGAGAGGCCATGATTTCGAATCCTACCTTCAGCCTAACTACCAAGACCATTAACAAAAGACCATTAACCCCCAGTTGCTCCAGGGACACTGATCCCTGTAGTTAGGGAATATAGTTAGGGAAAGCGTCTGATAAATGCCGTAAATGTAAGTATCTGTGTGTGTTTACAGTCACTATGGTACATTGAGCAGCACATGATTATATCCCAGAGGGTTACATCATATTCCTTATTTCCAATATATGTTCTCTGTCTCTCTCTCTCTCTCTCACTTTCACTTGCTCTCCGTCTCTCTCTCACACTCTCTCTCTCATTCTGTTTCACACTTTCACTCTTTGTGTTGAGAGAAGGACTTGGCGCTATATCTTGTGCAGTTTTGCCTCTTCCAAATACCATGCAGTCAGCCTAATGAGGCTGAGCTATGGGACTAGGCTGTCTGTGTGTGTGTCTTTATAAGCTCTGGTGTGAGAGTAGAAAGGTTGGGGTGTATGACACCCTGAGAGAGACTAATTTTGTCTATTTTATTTCCTCTCCATATGTGGTTCTACACGTGTTCTGCTTCAGATCGTAAGACCAGTCACCGTAGTGCCCAATATTCCTGGAATCCCTGGCCCCTCTTCTCCACAACCCGTCCAGTCGGAGGCTAAGATGGTAATTCACATGTTGTGTTTGTTTATTACCACTGATGCAACAAAAGCTTGTATCTATGAAATACTAGAGAACAATAGTAGAACATGACATTTGTACAACCAATGTCGCAATTTTGTTGAAAGTAGGGAACAACTGACATAAGTAAATGCTTTAAAACCAAAAAAATCCCACGAATTTAATGATGTGTTTTTCTTTTTCTTGATTGATATAATAGCAATGATGTTAGCTTTCACATTTAGTATATCTGTTTCAGTTCTTGATTATATAATCGATAGCCTAAAGTATTTAGAGTGCTATATGAATTATGTTTTGTAATATTGGAGTTGCCCAGTAGGGTTTTTCAGAAGGAAAAATAGTGTTTTTTGCATGAGAAGACCCTTTTTAAAGTTTAAAGAATTTAATCATGTGTAATGTGACACGAGCAACAAATGCACATTCAATCTAAGAAGAATTTAAGAATATTTCTTGACAGTGCATGCATTGTTGTTTAATTGTAGTTCATTTAATTGAGCAGTAGGGGGCACCCTTTAGAAATACTATATTTCCATAGACAAAAGAAATGTGCATGAAATGGTATATATTTTTTTGTCACTGTGGTTTTATTTTTTGTGGCTAATAAGTACAGATACAGTACATATATAATGATTTATTGATTTAATTTTGCAGTTTGCTGAACTAAATAAATGAATGTCTGGCAGTTATCATAGAAATTCGCGTGTGCCTACTGTGCATTATAGGTGAACAATTTTCTTGTTCTCATTGTATTACAATTGTCTTGTCTATGATAGGGATGGGAAGTTAAAATGTGGAGTGTAAATGGTTTGTGATGAAGTGTTGATCACTCTGTTGTAAATGTTCACAGCATGCTGTGCCTTTGAACATTACCAGGAAAACTAGCTCTCACAGATGAGGGTGGAGGGGGCAGGTGTAGGGATCGAATGATGTGTATCGCAGGGAGTGTGTGTGTGTGTGTGTGTGTGTGTGTGTGTGTGTGTGTTACAGATGACAAACGTACATACAACGCTGTGCTCAGCGGGCTGTCATCGGGGGCAACTAGAGGGGGGAGGGCAGTTGGCATGCGCTCAGAAAAGCGCATTAAATCAGCCTCGCCCTGCATGGAACCTTTTGTTCAGCAGAATCAAACCTGACCCCATACACACATGCACACGCGTACACACACAGAGCACAATTCTTGTATCACCATAACACTTGCCCAAACAAACACACACCCACTCGCATACACACATATAGTCTTGCCCCCCACCCACATACCACACAGACACACTGCTCTTCAGCACAACTCTTCAGAAAACACCTAATGAGCCCACATTAGGGAAACATCACTCTGCCCCTCCTTTTCTGCATCCATCCCTCCATCCCTTTATCCCACTCTTTTTCTCCTGTCCTCCCCAGACACACAGACACGGCACTTTACAAGGACTGATGATGCTGCAAAGACCACAATAATGATAATTAACTTGCTGAATTTAGAAGATTATGCTGTTAATTAGTTGCAAAATAAAGATAAGTAATATAGTAGCAGATGGTTGAATAACACCCCAGAGATGGAGGGTTATTGCACTGATGAGGTTTCTGTGGCAGATATGAAATATGAATCTGTTTTCTCTCTCTCTCTCTCCCGCTCTCTCTCTCTCTCCCTCCCTCCCTCCCTCCCTCTCTCCATGAGTCGTTCTAGGAGAATAATGTTTCTCAGGCAGGGAGGGAGTTCTGGAAGGTTGTTATACTATAAACTAATTTGCTAGATAGATTGGTCTGGCAAAGGTAGCTGTTAAAAGAATGTTCTCCTCTTGTTTTTCCATGTAAATGAGTCCCTCCTCTCTCTCTTCACCCTCAGTTGCCTTGTTCACCTGCTGTGGGTACATTTGTTACCTGATGCCTTTGACTTTTTTTGGGCACCATTGTTGCTTACTTCTTCCCGTCCTTTTTCAGCATGATACTGTGATATATATCGTATGCTGGAAGCGAATGGCCATAAGAAGACAGACGCGTCCCAGTATGTCTTTGTGGGTTGTGCGCATGGGGTGTCACTCTGCGCGTGAGTGTTGACATTATTGTTAGGCAGCTGTGGGGAATGTGTGACAGGCTCAGTGGGAGGCAGAGTTAGGAAAGGGGTGCTTAGCGCTGAGGTCGCTATGCTGTGTGCTCTACGGCTTGCCCGGGAGAGAGAGATTTCCCTGACAGGAGAGAATCACAGCCGTCTTGGGGGAATAGGAAATTAGCTACGACAGCTATTACTCCTCTGGAACAAGATGCTGGGAAGCATCTGTTTTTAGTGGTGATGAATATGTTGTTTTAATCCTTGCCTCTCGCTTTCTCTAGAAGTTAATTATTCTAATCTCCTGTACCTGTCTCTCTCTAATGCGGTTTAGCCTCCTGACTTATGAGAGAATCAGTTAGAGCAGCGGTTTTGGTAAAAGAGAAAGAAAGCACGTATAGACAGCAGCATTTTGCTGTTGCATGATTTGTAGTGCTCAGTGTGAGTGTAAAGGCCATCCAGTTGCTATGTAGCATGCTACATAATTAGTGTATGTGCCAAAGTAATATTGCACAACAAGTGACCTAGAAGTTCACAAAGTACTGACGACCATTACAGTTACTGTGGCAAAGGTACGAGAAAGTTTAGTGTAATTGTGAACTTCATTCTGAGTTGAGGTATTGTCGCACATAACGGCCAAGTTTTATTGTTTGATGGCCGGTTAATTGGAACATTAATTTGTGTCATCATCTGTTCCAAAATGATTTGATATTGTTTAAACCTGATGTAAAGGTCAATAGGATTCAGTGGTTGATATGAGCAAAATTGTATGCATGAAATGAGATCGATTGGTATTTTTTCCTCTTTTGATTAAGCTGTCCTGTTTTTGTCATCTGCATGTAGAAGCTGAAAGCAGCCCTCAGTCAGACGCTCCCTCAGGTAACCAACGGAGAAGCAGGAGACGTCCAGAGCAGAGCGGCCTCTCAGACTCCACCACCTGCTCCACCTCCACCTCCAGCAGAGGAGACACACCCACAGTCACTACAACAGCCAGCCACGTCGACCACAGAAACACCCGTGGGTGCTACAGTTTTGTGCATGTGTGTGTGTGTACGTTTCAGAGATGTGGCTAGTTTGCCACCCAGGCTAGCATAACTAAGAAACATTGTACTGCCACAGTCACATTAATATATTTCATTAATGACAGTGTTTTGTTAATTATGTAATGTATTATGCACATGGATTAGATTGTTCATCTTATTTTTAACATTTGTGTATGTTTGCATTTGTCGGCTTTATTTTCGAAATTTGTATGTGTATGGATTTACAGGCATCCCCAGCCCCTCCTGCTCAGCACACACCCAGTACAGGTGGGCGACGGCGGCGGTCAACCACCGAAGACCCAGATGAGAAGAGACGGAAGTTTCTGGAGAGGAACAGAGCGGCAGCCTCACGCTGCAGACAAAAGAGGAAAGTATGGGTACAGAGTCTGGAGAAGAAAGCTGAAGACCTGAGCTCTATGAACGGACAGCTACAGGTACACACACATTAAACACAAACACAGAAGCTGCTACAGTTACAGTGTTACATACGGGGGGTAATGAAGTTGAGCAAATAGTGAAGGTTATAATGGTGAATGAATATGAATTAAATATTTCCTTTTTTGACAACAATTAATAAACATTGAAGGAAATGTTCTTCAGTCATAATAAATAAGGGTACCAATAACTCTGGAGGAGACCATATAAGAGGTCAACATTAGGCAGATTAGTGTCTTAGTCAGGAATTTCCACCAGGCCTATTTTATTTAGTGTAAGACAGTTTCAAAGTCAACAGAAGCAAGTGAAATCCCTTTCAGACTTTTTCAAATAAAGTTTTTATAGTCAGAAACACCCCTTTCCTAACTCTGCCTCCCACTGAGCCTGTCACACATTCCCCACAGCTGCCTAACAATAATGTCAACACTCACTCTGCATTGTTTCCCCACTTTACAGGCAAAATGGCCTTGCACATTTGTTAGAACCAACAGATTAAGTTTATGTGTCAGTCTATATATTTTTATGCCTGTTGCTCTATAATTTTAATGCTGTAAGGATAAGTTGGTAAAATTACTCAAAGAGCAATTTGGACCCAGTTTTCACAAAAGAGCAAACACAGGGAGCAAATCCTTTTTCACACCTAAAATGAAGATAACACTGCATATATTGGTTTTTACTTTTATGCTGTGTATAAAAACTAAACTAGTATTTTGCTTGTGAAATTTTATTTATTCAGAGAAAACATTTAAACCAAAAAAAATAGACATTCTATTTTAATGTTACAAGATCACAATAATCTTCCAAATTTTAACTACAATAAAAAAAAAAAAAACAATGAATAAAAATAAAATATACTTAACACTATAACACTAGAACGGCTGACAGCGTCAAATGGTGTAATTTAATCAGCATCGCATCTTTTGGCCTATTGGAGCCGCAGCATGCTCTGTAAGAGACATATGAGTTTGGTGTAGGCACATGTACACATATTTTTTAGATATTGTTGTTGTTTTATACTGGTGTGCTTGAGAGATACCCTCAGCCAGAATCAAATTCCTTGTATGTGTCGTTCACATAATTGGCCAATTAACACGATTCTGATTCTGATACAGCGACTGGTGCTTTAGGACTGTGTCTACAGTTTTCATGGATGTATGCTGACAGGCTGCAAGACTAAATGCCCAAACATATTACAGCAGCGGTCGCATCAGGAAGCGTCTTGTGCGAAACTGGGCACTGCGTCAATTGACGCACACAGTCATTATAGGTATAGCCAGTTAGCTGCCATTCTAGTGTTAAAGTGTTATTTATTTTAAACGTCACAGGGAGCCGCAACATAAGGATGAATGAGCTGCAGGTTGCCAACTCCTTCTTTAGATAATGTACCTATGTAGCTGTCTAAAAATTTCAAGAAATTAATTAACCATTACTAACCGGAGTGTATTTAAATCCATTGCATGGACAGAACTCCATAAAAAAACACAAACATTGGTCATTACTCTCACACTCTGCTTTTGTTTCCTAAAAATCCTTTCAGTGGCTGGTTCTTGTGTTTGAAAAACCTCGATATATTGGCAAGGTTCTTGGGAGAACCCTTAAACTGGTAAAGAATTTTTAGATTGTGTTACCTTTTTTTTTTTTACAAAACAAAAAGTTTAAAACAAAAACAAAAAAATTTTTGAAATACATCTCTTTTACAAAAATAATTGCTATAGTGCAGTATTTTCAGGTGCTTTGTTTATCTTCTCTACTGTAAATGAAGGCATTTATTTCCCTGACATAGAAATCATTAATGATGATTAAGAAGTGTTTTGTTATGACAGCTAGTGTGTGTGTGTGTGTGTGTGTGTGTGTGTGTGCGCGCGCGTGCGTGCGTGCGTGCGTGCGTGCGTGCGTGCGTGCGTGCGTGCGTGTGTGTGTGTGTTGAGCCTCCTGCATTGATACGTCCCTGTCAATAAAGATATTTCCTCCAGATGTCATCGGCACACAAGCGTGTCGTCTCTTCTGTCTGCACGTTTAAGCACTGGCCCTGGAACTCTCCCAGGGAAACCCGTCTCTTTGAACCGCCATTTTGCGGCAGGCAATTAGGATCCGCCACTGACAAGTTCGAAACAGTTCACGTAACTGTTGTCTCTGCTGATAGGGACAGGCTAGGCTATGAGGCGACGCGTTCCAGACAATTTAATGAGATGTGCCGCTGTTTATTTGCGTGCTGTCTGTCCTGTTTGTCCGTTAAGGGGTGGGGGCTCCAGGAGAGGAGGGGAGGAGGAGGGCTGATTAATTTGTGATGGAGAGACAGGCGGGGGGTGCTGATGAGATTGTTGTAACACTGCTTAGGGTTAAATGAATGAAGGAATGAACATAGGCAGATGAAGGTGGGGGAGGGAAGCAGAGAGATGCAAGGAGAGATGGGTATTAGGACAGTGAATGTTAACTGTTGCGAAATACAGAGAAATCTGTCCTTAAACTAAATGCAGATCATCAGAGTGTGTTTTATACGCAGTTCGTTAATCAGTGCCATCAGGGTTTTGTAATGGTCCCTTTGGTTCTGCTGGTCTACGCACAGAGCTCTAATGATGTGCGATTACTTCAGCATCATCCTTAACGGGCTCTTTAACAAGATGTCAAGGCCAGTCAGCCCGCACGCTCCACTGTTCCAGCCTGCAGAAAAGCAACTCGCACGCTGGACGTGCTGTGTCTTAATGCCTGATCTTTGACAGCATGCGGCCCTGTCTCAGCTGAACAAATGGAGCATCAAGCTTCTTCACTCCGGTCAGGGTGATTTAAAAAGTGCTCCTGTAGGCATACCACGTTAAACTTTTATCTGAACAGCTTAAACATAGAACATGCCACCTGTTTCAAGTACAGTTCCACAGCTCAGTTGTTGCTTTGCACAAACTGCATGTTTCTCTGTGGAATTCCTCCACTTCGATAATCATGCAGTTCCTGAGGCATTGCCGCCTATATTTAGTCAGTAATTATCTGCCTGATTCCAAGCTGAGCTTCAGCCCACCCATATTGACAGTGTAATTGTATTGTGTGAAAGGTTACAAGGATCCATCACAATTTTATGGGCAGCACCTGTAAGAGAAGTAGGATGGATAGATCATATTGTAGGAAAGGAGAGGTGAAATGAGCAAGTACGAGAGCTGGTCGTAATGGGACGTGGCAATCCGCATGGTGAGGAGATCCACGGCTCCACCAGCTGTGTTTAAATCTGTTCCTCTACAGCCTCGTCGTGCCAGCACCGCCAAGCCCTAACAGATGGAATCAAATAAATTGGCTGCTTTTTAGATGAATAGATTAAAGCACCGGCCATGTTTTAGAGGAGACGAGAAAGCGCTTAAATCTGCCATGCAGTGTCCTGTTCTTCTCTCCAGCTAGTGTTCCTCTAAATCCCCTTAAAGTCACCTTCACTGTTAAACGGGCTCATCTTTAACACGCACACAACAGCGTCCCGCGAGAGCAGTAAGAGGAGAGTAAATCTTGGCAGAATGGGGTGTGAAGTTTTGCTGACGGAGGGAATAACTCTCCCCTCTTTCTCCCTCTGTTCTCCTCGTCTCTTTGATAGTAATGCTTTGATAGTAAAACAAAATAGGTTAATTAGCTAAAAGAGTGGTTGTTTCATGTGAAAATTCCAGCACTGATTACTGTTAATGGTAGAAAAACGATTTTCAAACAAGCTTGTATTTTGGGCTAGTCTTTTGCGCTGTGTGTCACGCAGACCTGTTTTCTTGCCTTCAGTTGTTGTCCCACAGGATCTACACACCTGATGCCGTATATGTGCTGTCTAGGGATGCACAAGTTCAGTATGTTCTTCAGTCTGCGTTGTTAGTACTATTCAGTTCATCACCTTAAGTATTTTTTTTTTAATATTTAAATAAGCCAGTTTGATGTATGTATGTTTCCAATATCCTCAAAAATTAAAGTGCCAAAACAGATTCCTATAGATTTTGCCTCCCTGAAGACTAATTTCGATAAATTATTCTCTTTTTGATTGAGTGATTGAGGAAAAACCCATCTAAAGTTTGAAGAATCTCTACATAATGCAGTACATCAGTACATTTTTAATAACAAATGTCTTATCTGCCCAGAAACAATTAATATAAATCTACTTTGTACTCGTTTTACATGTGATTCATGCTGTGATTAAGTTAAGCTATAAGTTAAGTCTATTTTTTTTTTTTTTTATTGAAATCAAAATTGTAGCATCATGTTAATCCTAGTTCTGACCAGGTTTTTAATATGTCAGAACATTTACATAAATATATAATCAGAAGTGTCTCTAGACCTGGGCATCAGGAGCTGCAACCGTTTTCCAAGTTTTATGAAAAGCCTCATCCAAAAAAAATTAATAATAGCCAAAATCCAATTCTGATAATCTGCATTTATGGAGCTGTGACGATACCCCCTAACGCCCTCACCCCCGACAACACATCAAAACTGAAGTCCCATGTTTAAAGAGCTCATTAGCACCTCTGATGTACAAAATCCTTCAAGAGAATGATTTCCAGAAAAGTAAATATACCCTACTCTGAGGTTGCATGGTGCAAATCTGTTTAGTCTCAAATGGACATTACTCTTTTCTCTCTCTCTCTCTTGATCTCTTGATCTCTCTTCATTTCTTTCCTTCTTTCTCCCTCAGAATGAAGTGACTCTGTTGCGAAATGAGGTGGCTCAGCTAAAACAGCTCTTGCTGGCTCATAAGGACTGTCCAGTCACGCTCATGCAGAAGAAATCTGGCTACCACCGTGAGTAATAATTCTTCAATGAGCAGCCCCACAGGCAGGATACAAGTACACTGCTGACAGGAGAGAACATTCTACAATCTCTTAGGACTGTCCTGTTTAAATCGTTTATCATTAAAATATTAGTAAATATCATAACATGACACTGTGTCCATAATTTCCACTCAAGTTTCAAAACTGCAAATGTGTTGCTTTTGTGGTGTAATGTGTAATATTAGCTCATGTAGCCCCAAGAATAATAAGTTACAAAAAACATTAAAATTGCATTTAGTGGCCAGTTTTTCAGGTAGACAACACTAGTTGTCCAAATATCTGTAGACACTTGTTTATTTAGTGTTTCTTCTTAAATCAAGGGAATTAATCTGGAATTTGTCCCTACTTCAGCAGTAACAGCCTCGGCAATTACATTTACATTCATGGCATTCGGCAGACATTCTTATCCAGAGCGACATGCTTGGGTGCTTTGTAGTCCACCAGCAAAACATGTCCTTCATGCTACTCTTCTGAGGAGGTTTTACACGAGGTGTTAGGACATTACTGTGGAGATTTGATAGCATTTAGCCACTGGACTAGATGGAGTTTCATCACTCAAGAATGCTCCACAGCCCAATATTGGCAGGCTTTAAACCCTTCTATCTGTTTGCCCAACACTGGACATGTTGAATGTGGACTCA
Source organism: Hemigrammopetersius urotaenia (assembly GCA_037974485.1). Taxonomy (NCBI): domain Eukaryota; kingdom Metazoa; phylum Chordata; class Actinopteri; order Characiformes; family Alestidae; genus Hemigrammopetersius; species Hemigrammopetersius urotaenia. The sequence continues at coordinate 14,787,820 of JBBPDC010000002.1, read as the reverse complement.
TGTGTTGGTGTTTGAGATCCTCCATTATTTTGGCAATGCTTTTCTATGAAGATTGCACAAACTTGTGTGCACAGTTGGAACACCTGTGTCTGCAATGGATGCATCTTAAATCAGCTGAATGGATGTCTGGATATTTTCAGACACACCATACATGCCCTTTGGTGGTAAACAGTTGCGGAGTGAAGCCCACGTGTTGCTGTACCACTTGTCAGCTGCAAATAGGGGCCACTGTATAACCTCTGCTGATGGGCCTTTCTCACTCAGCATAGTAAGTAACCAAGTTGTAAGTAAAAAAGTAGAATAATTTTTTGCAGTTTGAGAGAGCATTCATTAATCATTAACTTCATATGTTCAGCTTCATGCAAACTGGAGAAGTAAGGAAATAAAACACAGTGGAAGGTAATCATTAAGATGCCATACATTTTTAGGAGTGGATTTAGTTCATAATAATTTCACAGTCACAAGTTTGGCTTCTCATGTCTTTGTACCTAAGGGTTTACCAATGTACAAACCATAGATTGCATGTTTAGTCAAATATAGAGTAATCCCCTGCTTTTCACGGGTGTTACTTTCCAAGAGAACCTGCGTATAGTGCGTGTTGTGTTTTGGTAAAAAAAACAAACAAAAGAAAAACTATTTTTATAGTGTAAACCCTAAATATGACCCCAAATATACTTCGAGAACACTTTAATTTCATTTTAAACTCAGTCTAATGCATTACCCTTAAAGAAAACGTAAAGGTAAACCTGTATTTGCCTCTTTTACTTTAAATTCCCCACCAAGATATGCAACTGGGAAGGTCACGGGACAAAAGTGTGACTCTGCGGCGAGGTGAATGGTTTTCGGGTATTAACCCCTGATCTACTCGGGCTAAAAATACAAACAAGCGCTCGTTGGAAAGGTCTCCTGGAGTGCACTGTGGAGAAATTGCCCTTGGAGAGCTTTGTGCTCAACCATGGTGTGGAATTTGAAAAAAGTTCTTCCAGGTCGGCTACAGCCTGTCCTGATTCCCCTTGTGTGAAAACATCCAGAAAAATATATTTTTTGCCGCAAAAAAAGACAGAGGATATTTGCAGTTTCCATGTTATTGTGAGAATTTCCGTGTAAACTGTGAGTTCGGTGCTGCTCCCGCTCCACGTAAAACTGGGGGTTTACTGTATTATGTTTTAATTGGCAAGCTTTTTTTCTCCAAACGGCTGTCTTTTTTCTTTAAAGGGGCTCATAATTGAGCTAGTCTGGGATGGAAGGGCATATGTGATTTCGGCACATCTTTGGCCGTTATGCTTTAATGACATCTTATGAAATGAGCAAATCTGTAGCTCGTCTGCCATATGCAGCCACTTCATATCAATTTGCTGTTGTCAGTGCAATGAAGGAGCGACTCTGTAAGGCTGTGCTAGCAGCAGATCCTCATGCTCCCTGCAAGTACTAAAACTTAATGGCTGCTATTTCTAACTGCCATTGTGTAAGCACTTTCTGTAGAGGACTCAACTACTGACTGTTTCTTCTCTTTTAATATGATTTCTGGACCTGTGTTTGCATTTTTGCATGTTTGTGTGTGTGTGTGTGTCTATGTGAGGAAAAAGTACGATTGAGATCTGCTCTCCACAACTCCCCAACAGTTAACTCAATGAGCAGAAATAGACACTGGGTGGAGAGAGTGCCACATAGTGGCATGTGTGTGGCTTGCTCTGCAGCCCAAAGCTGACTTGTATTGACAATGATTGCCTCCAAAATGAGTCTATTATAGCATCTAGCCTGTCAGTGCCACAGAGTCCTTGCAGCCGAGCCGTTCATTATGCAACGCCATTGTTAAAGTAGCACCACTGACATGTCTCATGCATATTATCGGAGTGATGGGTGCCGGGTAGAATTGGGCTGTCAGGGAACGGACTCATTTGTGGGTGTCTAGTTGGTGTATTTGGGGAAATGGGAGACTGTGGTAATGGATGAGGCCATTCTTCACTCCTGTTTGTGGTGCCTCTGTTAGAGAGCGGCGTGAGGGGTCATATATTAGCAGCCTGCTGAAATAAGATGGGAAGAAAAGCCTCACTCTGTCTTTTCATTTTAGTAAACAACTAGATGAGATTTTGCAACATTTATTGCCAGCATCTAAACAGCAGATGGTCATTTCTTCTGACAGAAAGTTCTTTAATATGTTGAAAGACTGCAGTCTATGTTTTATGTAAAATATATACATGTCTGTGTTTGTGTCTGTGTGTGTATATAATATATATTTGTATATTATGTGCATACATAGTCTCTGTAATAAATGAACTGAGTTATGTGTATGGGTTAGTCCAACAAGTAGGCCGGGTCATCCCTTTGTGCATGGATGGGGGTACTGATGGTAGCTGGGCCCCTGAAGTACACCAGCCCCTGTATCTCTGGCTGTTGGCACTTTTAATCATGCGCCCAAGGCACTGCAATGGCAGGTGGGGGGAAATTACCCAACCTGCCCTGCAAACACGGCAGGCCATGTCTCCGCTTGGCAGTATGCACAGCCCATCTGCTCGCAGTGGTTAGAAGATCAGAAACGAATAAGAGAAAGAGAGAAGAGGGCGGCCTCAGGAGCAGGCAGTTCTGCATATGATAATATATCTCGCCCTGTTATCTCCTGTTTAATGCCATTAGGAGTAATTATAGTTGCCTGAATGTGGAGCAGAAATGCTTGTCTGATTTACGTAGACTTCGACCTTATTCACTCAGAGCTCATGTGAGTATTTACGGCCTTCTGGCATACATGTACGCTAAATCAACTGATCAGAACCCCATCAATAAAGACTGTCCCAGTCTTGCACAACGCAGCAGGCCTTTTAAACGCACAGCCTTCTTTACAACACATCTCCTAAGCTGGAATCAGAAGTGCACACAAGAGATAACAAACCCCCATGTTAATTACCAAGTGCCATTTCAGCGGACTCTTGCATCATTAGCTATATTAATTATCATAGTAGTCTGCATTTCTTTATGAGTCAGAAAGAGAGAAGGTTTTTTTCTCCTCTCTTCCCTCATCAGGAGCCAATTAATTCATTGCAATTGTGGAGCAGCTGGTGGCATTTGGACTGCGAGTCTCTGCCTCTCTCCAGTGTGAGCATCATTAAAATCAGGTGCTGTAATCATCTGTCGCTGCAGTAGTTGGCAAGGTAGCAGGAAACAAATGAGAACGCTGGGAGGGGTGCGAAGGCCCAGCCACACGCCACTGCCTGTAATACACCCTTATGATGTTGGTTTAAAATGACATTGTAACTTTAATTAAAGGTTACAAAGCAAGTGCTGGGAATAATAAAATTCAGAGCACAGAACAGGCTTGAAAACTGGGTTTAGTAGCAATTACCCATCGAATGCGGTTGTTTATGCGTGGTGTTTTCCCAGGGTCAGAACAGTGGCAAGTTAGTGTTATTTGTATTAAAGCTCTGATCATGAAACAGTACAATGGCTCCCTCATTTTAACATACACTTAGCAACCACACTGCGGTGTGTGTTGTATGTTTTAGGGGTTGTAATGTGGAATAGATACGCCTCTTATTGTCTTGCCAGAAACTGGCCTGCAGTGCTTAAGAGTTTAGGAAGCTTATTTTCATTTTTTAAAATGTTGAGCTATAGTGAGGTCATTATTCAGATAGACGTTTTGGAACTCTCAGCAGTAAGGCCATTATAGTATGTCTTATTATTATTGTTAGCAGGAGTAGTTATGAAGGGCAAAGACCAGTTGTCTTGTTCTGAATGGAGCCGAGCTTCCAATCATGAGCACCTCAGTATGCTTGAAAGAAGACTCTAGGCATTAAATGTATTATGTAAATGCGCAGGGTCATATAACAATATTAGCTACCCTATTGTCATTCTCCTCCTAGGACAGAATGGCTAACTCAGTCCTTGGGGACCCCCAGGGAGAGACCAGCTGAGTCTCCATGCTGAAACACAACTGTATAATGCTCCTGTACTGCCAAACACTACTTATTGTCTGTGATGGCACACTAGTGACTTTCATTTACTAAGTGAACTAAGCAGGTCTCAGTGTTCTACATTTCCTATTTGCACCTTTGTGCAATGCTTACTCTCACTCAAGTATTTTTTGCATTTATCTTTTAAATTAAAATGATTATATTAAGACACAGACTCAGTTCCTGGACAGATATACTCATTATCTCTTTTGGAATCATCTCTGATGCAGTCAAGCAGCCCAAGACAAGTTCAGTATCTTAGGTTTGTTTTTGTTTTTTTCTTTAGTTTTGCGCTGAAGCTGTAATGCTCATTTAGGTGATAAATAACAGACACTTATAACCTCCACTAATTAGCATCATTCCAAATACATGCCACAGCATTTTATAGCTCAGAGTTCAAGAGGGTACAATTGGCCTTTCTGTATCTAGGAGGGTAGAATTGCCTTTCTCACCCCCATCATTCAGTATGCTAGCCAGTGCGGGCATCTGTTAAATGATCTAACAGAATTGGCACTTAGCGTTCGTCTCCAAGTGTGTTGAGCTGGCCAATGATGACGCATTAGCTGGAGTTTTAAAAAAAATGTTGTGACTGGCTTCACATGACTTGGAGGAAGTATGTATGACCCTATACACTCCCAGCACTGGTTGAGTGATGTGCGCCCCAGATATTAGGTCAAATTTTGGCAGAATATTGTGGGAAAATGCAAAATAAAAAAGGAGCTTATCATTTAAAAACTAAAATTTTTGGCTCATTAAAGAGTAAATAATGTTCATTATTAGGTGGCTAACAGTACTGGAAACCTTCACAGTGACACCTAATTAAAATCAGAAATGAAAAATGAAAAAAAATGATGCCTCGCTTTATCTGACTGATTACATTTTAGTTAAGGGGACAGTTTGGTTTATATTTGATTTTCAGCCAAACCCTTGCTTTAAGCCTGTTTTAGTACAAGAAAGCATTTTGGTCAGTGAAGAATTAGCAATACATGTACATATTACAGGAGCATTACATTAAACTTTGCTGTAGTGTTTTTAACTGTGTTGTGCGGATTCTGTTTGTTTCAGTGCTCGACAAGGAGGACAGCTGTGAGGAGATGTCTGTCCCAAGCAGCCCCCACAACGAGGCTATCCAGCACAGTTCAGTCAGCACGTCCAATGGTGTGAGCTCCTCCACGGCACCCGTAGCTGCTCTCGCCCTTGGCCCTGCCACTGGACCACCCGCCGACCAGAGCACAGAGGGGGAGGAGTCAAATGGAGGCGTAGCTCCAGGCACTCAGACCCAACCCTCTGGAAGCTGATCACACTTCAGAGGGGTTACTTTTATTCCTGGCAGCCATGTTTGTGTGAGGAGGAAAAAGTTTTCCTCACTTTCTTCAGTCTGGAGAATATTCATTTATGTTTTTTTTTTTCTTCTGACTTCATTTTCCATCAAATACATTTCTTTCAAAAATGTTCATCATGATGCAAGGGTTGGCACTTTACAAATTATGGGAAATTGTACTGATTGTCTAATTCTCTCTTGCGCTCTCTTTTGCGTCCATGTTTACTCTATTTATTATATTAGTGCTATATGCAGATGTGCATAATCATGAGTTGTAATGTTAGAAAGCTGAGTTAGTGACCGATTCAGTGTGTTTTACATGCCAAAGTGTATCATGGCTTATTGTAACGGAGAATTGATTTTCTCAAGCACTGCTGTAGGCTTATAGATGGAGGGGGCAGTCGCTTTCTTTTATTTGCCTTTTCCATTTTGCACAGGAGAAGACATTGGGGGTGGGGGTACTTTTTTGTATTGTTTGACTGTTGACATGACCAGTTCTGGCAGCTTCTAGGAGTAGATTTGAATACCTGCATTGTTACAAATCTTCAGTGATTGAGCGCCATTTGAACTGATCATAGATCCTTTTTTTTGTGAGTGAGTAGTTGGATGTTGGCTCCTTCCACGAGCGGCGTGATGTTTGAATGTTCTAAGTAATCTTTTGCCTGTAAAAACAAGTCTTAAACAGGATCTTTGGTTTAAAATGTGTCTTTTAAGAGCAATGCTTTGATCAACATTCCATGAGTAGTTTGTTGCAAAGGCAGTAACTGTAGGAATAGAGTGCATCTTTCACCATACAGACATCTCTTTGATGTTGACTTAACTATGTGCCATTACTTTTTATTTATTAGTTGCTTATTTTAATTCGTAACAGGATTTTGGCTGGTGACTGCATACAGTAGATAAAGATCTTGGATCACGGACAATTTCATGTAGATAATTTCTTTGAGTAAGCAGCCTAATGTTTTGTTTGGTTTTTTTTGGGGGGTGGGGGTGCCACTTGGCTGATTCTGAATCTGTGGTGTTCTATTTTTTGAAACACTGTTTGAAGAAAATAATATGTCTTTTATTCATTGACCTCAGCTGACTTTCAGAATACTACATTTTAGGAAGCATTGTAAATGCCATTATTGATGATAGCATTGTATGTGATATCTGCAGGAATATGTGCATTGTTTTGTGTTAGGGTCTTACAGATACACTTCATTCTTTAGAAAAAGATAAAACCAGTGCTAAAAAAAAAACCACTTCAATTAAGGCTTTTCCTGTTCAACTCATTAAGTAGTTCCCATTTTTACCCTAAAAAATAACAATAACAAATAAGTAACAATAAACTTTTTTTAAATTGTTAATTTAAGACCTGGGAGGTGATTCCAAAAATGAGGAAACCTAGCCTATAGCCTATAAGCTGTTTATTTAAGTTAAATTGCTGCAGTTAGGGTTAGTGAGAGTTACAGATTAAGTAACTCCTAGTATCATCAGTTTGGATCAATTTGCCTTCTCTCTTGAAATGTATTGGCTTACTACTGTGTAGTTTTATTGCTGCATTATTTTGCTTTTCTAAGTATCATCTATTTAATAATCATTTTGTTTAACAGGTAAATTTGTACGGTCATTGTTAATGTGCTTACTTGCATGACTGATTGATTCTCTAAGAGAATTAGATTTATGTTTAAATCATGTCTCAGTTGGATTATTGCAGTTGAACATGTTCGTTTCTCAGCCAGGAGGCAGCGAGTTTACATTTCTGGTGTTTGTTAAACTCTGTCCCCGCTGCGGAAAAAGGATGTGATTATTATTGTGTTGGCAGTAAACTTGTAACTTGGTGAAAGTTATGTATAAAGTATCATAAATGAATAAGATGTTGTAATAAATCTTTTAATATCTCTTTAAATCTATTTAGAGGGTTGCAGAGCTTTCTTCTGTACTCTTTTGTTAGCAGATGTTTTTCATCACTTGTCTACCTCAGCGATCTAAGGTAAATAGTTAGATTTGGTATAGTCTGCCATCTAGTGGCCAAAGTTTAAAAAAAACAAAACTTCATTGTTAATACAAGCTTAGTTGTGTTGGTTGTTCATGTTTAATATGTGTGTTTTCCAATCATATATAGAACCTCTTTCATATACAAACATTTTGCAGTATCCATTAATGGCATGCAAATATGTATTCATGTAACATTAATAATTCTGCAGTCATGCAGTGAACAATTACAGTAAATCAAGTGTCATTACTCAGCTGGGCTATATTATATTACAGGATAGATGTAACAAAGACATGTGCTCAAACGTCTTACTAAGTGTGCTTATACACTCTTAGCTGTATACTTATGTGCGGCTTTGAGTTAAAAATGTGGTTAATTATCTTAATCTATACATTCTGGTCTATAAGTAAATTGAATCTGTAAATCTATGTCATCTGTACAATTTTAACAAATGCAGTTAATTATACAGTGTACAGTGGTGTATTCATAAACTCTTACATAATCATTCATGACTTTGTTTCACTAGTGTGGCACAGAAACCAAATTTTGTAGTATGTATTTTAGATTGCATTACTGTTGCTGCAATGTTGTATACTGTATATGCTGCCTTGCATTTACATTTACAATTACGGCATTTAGCTGACGCTCTTATCCAGAGCGACGTACATCAGTGCTTAAGAAGTCCACAACTGTTTCTTACCTG
>JBBPDC010000002.1:14767503-14779774 GCA_037974485.1 Hemigrammopetersius urotaenia | reverse complement strand
GATACTGTAGTCAGAGCATCTATACAACAACTGTCAAATAATAATTAGCCAACGCCTAACCCAACAATACATGAGCCGTAGAGAAGAGCAACGCAAGTCAAGGGAAAGGATTTTTTTTTTTTTTTTTTAGAAATAAGTAAGCAGTAGGAAAGAGACAGCATGTCAGTTTGCTGTATAGTATCCAATTAGTTATTAGGAAGCACTAGAAACTGATTGGATACTATAGATGTTGCAAAGATAGCACTGACTGCATAGTGTAATATCTAGCCAGAGCAATACATCATTTAGCATGCTGGGGAAATTCATGTTTGTTGAGTTCTGCATGCTACTTGCGAGGAATCAACATGTCAGCAATATGCAGTTGGTTAACCATCAAATTAGGGATAATTTGATAACACACTAATGAAATTAGACCAACTATGCTGACCTTCACATATTAAGCAATGAAAAAATGCTAAACACTTAAAAAACCCTTTATCCACTGTTGGGGCAATAATTAGGATATTAAAATGACCAGAGCTCTGAACCTTATTGAAAGACGATGGCCAGAGGGATAAACATTTCTCCAATTATTTCAGAATATGGTAGCATACTGGGAAGTTTCTAAACCTACACTTGGAGGCCACCTTAATTGCAACAGATTTGGAGGATGTGCCAGAATAAAGTCTTGGTGTCATGGATTACTGAGCAGGGTACTTTCAAAGATCATGTGACAACATTCTCCAAAAATATTCCAAATGAGTAAATCTGCAGTACTTAGAATATGTTCATTACTTTCTTATTAAGTATCATGGATGCACTTATTGGAGAATTATGCTTTTTTAAAATTCAGCATAGCTAAATCACAGATATACAAAGTCATTCAGAGTGGTCTGATGTGAAATGAACCTGTTTGTGTCATTCAAACGTAATCTCAGAATTTTCCTGAACAGTGTCTCCTTGTAATCATATCATGTAATAACTTTTGGTGAGGCTTTTAAAGGTGTAATGGCTTTTAGATGTCTGGTTATTATCACTGCTGTGAACATTTCTGACCTGGTAAATTTCTCTAGAGCAGTGAGTCATTCTATAATTAGGGGTACATGTCATGTCCATGGACTTGTTTATCAACTATAAATTGATTGTTAAAAGTTTATTTAATATAAATGACTAATTTTATGTCAGGGAACATTTCCCTTTCATTTTATATGAAAATCCAACAGATCCCATTATTCATTTTTAATTGTTAAAAAAAAAGCCCATTTTGTGTTGAAATGTGATGTTTTTGGGATGTCCGATTTGCTAAATATAAAGTTTGGTGCTTCAAAACAACAAAAAAATGTTTTTTCTTGCACACAATTTTCACATATTTGTTCAAAAAACTTAAAAAAGTGTTTATTAAAAATTTGTTTATAAACTGTTTTTGTTTTAATGCACATTAAATCATTTATTTTGTGAGTGTCCAAGAAGTAATGTCAACTATGTTACTAGTTGACCCCCCTGCCAATAAATGAACAATGGTTCACACCAAAGTCCAAAATCCAACATCATGTGATGTCACAGTCTTTTTGGAGGGAAACCTGAAGACACAATGGTAAATCTCTACTCCTCCTCTTCAGTATTTTCTCAGTATTTAGTGTGTGCGCATAGAGCGGGTTAATTAACCGTCAACTGTGTTACCAACATATTCTTGTGAAATTTCTATAGTTTCTGTATTTACGAATATGTGGAGAAAGTGTACAAAATTATGAGTTGATGAAGGTCTTGTACTGAAGGATGAGAAATCTGCAGTTAGCACAAGGCCCAAAAAATGGCCGAAATGTCAACCTTGTTACCTGTCAACCGTGTTACCCAGTATTATTTTCACAAATATATTTAAATATTCATTAGAGATTAAGCTTGGCAAATTATGATTTTAACACATTAAAGGTGTATACTACGCAGCCATCAAGATAATAAAAAAAAAGAATACAGATTTTTTCTGGTTTTGGATATGCTGAAATGTACCCCTAATTACGGAATGACTCCAGTACATTTTGCATCAAACCACTCTGAGTGACCCTTCTTTTTAAATAAGTGGGATTGCCCTTTAATATACATGGTATGCAAGATCACCATGACCCTCTTCTGTTTAATGTGCAGCTGGCAGGTCTAAGGCATCAATGGCATCATTTTGTTGATAAGTTGCTGTAGTATGGGAGCTTGTGGTGTTCATTCCGGAAATCCGATCTGACATGGGTATTCCAGCACACATGGCACAGGAGATGCTCTTATCCCGGGAATAAAGTAGACTTAACTCATTTGCCTGCAGCCTTTTTTTCAGCACACAACACATATGAGCAAAAAGGGCCACAATTACAAGTATAGCGAAAGCATTGACCCCACTGAAGTACAAAAGGATAGTTTGAGGCTCAGGGGTGGATATCTCCTCAGGCTTTGTAATGACACCCAAGCAAAGATCACGTGAGGCCACCTGGCACACTTTCTCCTCCACCACGCTTTCCACACAGATGAGATATGGCGTAGAGGGCCGCAGATCACACAGGTTACACACCGTGCCCTGTTTAACATTGATGAAGCGACTGAAGCGTGAGCGTGTGTAGAAGAGGTCGTACATAACTCTGAAGTAGACATTCTGGATGTCATTTTCGACCAGAGTCCATTTTATGAGAGCTGAGCTGGAAGTGACTGTCACAGCAGAGATGTTGAGAATGACCAGCTGGTTGTAAGAGCACGCGTCACTGGCTGTCTTCTCCTCTGTGGCCCTTTGTCTGGTTGAGTTCGATGATCTAGGGGATCTAGTTACTATTGCGGAGGCTATTCTATTTTTACGGCTCAGTACTCCCCCTGCTGAGCCGTCCTGGTATTGCTTTGATTGTAGAGCTTTTCCTTTTTCTGTGCGCTTGAGCTGAAGTTGTGGAGTGGTCCTGCCCACTCTGCTGTGAGTGTGGTATCTGTCACCATCATGACAGGTTTGTCTGGTCACCCGTGAGCTGCTGCCTGAGTGGATAGGCTTTGATTGAACACGAGCGTGCGCTCCGCTGCATGGGCCGCCCGTGCTGCGGATCAGTGCACTGCTGATAGTGTGGAGGTACTGACCTTTCAGAGTTTCTGGGTGAGAGCATTTCACAGTGACAAGGCCGTCCCTGCCTGGCTCTAGCCAGCTCTTCAAGCTCAGTAATCTACAGTCACACTTCCACACGTTCCCCGTCAAGTCCAAGGACTGTAACTGAGTGCTGGAGCCAAACACCTGTGGATGTAGGTAAAACAGCCTGTTGTTGCGTAGCCTCAGGCTTTTCAGGTGGGATAAACGGTTAAAAGTGAGATAATTCAGCCTTGAAATATTATTGTCACTGAGATCGATATCTCTGAGGTTTCTGCAATATTGAAAGGTGAGTTTATTGATCTCAGAAATACGATTTCCGTTCAGTTTTAAGACCTCCAGTTTGTATAACTCTCTGAATGCAGAAGAATGTATGCGAGAGAGCCTGTTGTAGCTCAAAGTTAGTATCCTGAGTTTTCCCAAGTCCTTCAAATCTGATTCTTTAATTTCAAACAGCAGATTTTTATCAAGCATAAGTTCTGAGAGAGATGAAAGCAGACTAAAAATGCTGCCAGGGAAGCTTGATAACCTGTTGCCTGACAAATTCAGTGTCTGTAGTCTTTTCAGTCCTTTGAATAATGTCTTCATAACTGTTTTGATTGATTTGATTGGTGTGTCTTCTGAGAGCAGGATCTGCTGCAGTTTTAGAGTTGTTGGTGTTTTAGTTAGTTTCCAAGTGTTTCCACGGAAATGGAGGTTGCCATCCTGTTTCAGTCTGGTACACAGTTCTTGCAGGACGTCACCTTGTTGATTGGTGTTTACAGTGGACAGTTCAGAGGGACCATGACAGACGAGTGCTGAACTGTGGTTGTGAATTAGGTGAAGTTGTGTGAGGTTACTGAGATGATACAATGACCCATAATTAAATAGCTTGACTGAACCTGATTGAAAATGCCAACCACTCACATTTGTGTACAGCCAGGGACCAGATGGATGAGTACATTCTGAAAGGTTGCCAGCCAGCCTGAGGTGTCTTGGCGAACGAAGACGAAGTATGTGAGAAAATCCTGAATTTACACAAAATAGCTCCCCATTCCTGCATTTGCAGAGTGTGGGACGCATCTCCACAAAGGTACCATAAAGGCTAATGTAAAAAAGACAAAAAATGTAAATCCTCACCATTTTGAAGTCTGTGAACAGTTGCTTGCTGATCCGATTGGACGAATAAAACCTCAGCTGGACTGCTGCAGTCAGGAAAGGCTTGTGTACCAGGCATTTCCTTACTGGAACGGTGTTTTCTAGATTTTATCCTTGGTCCATCCAAACAAACAAGAGATTCACCATCCTGTACATGAGAGAACAAGGATGTTGTAATGGTTTCTACAGTAAGTAGTTTAGATTCATGTACTGAGACCCAGTAGAATACATACATTGTTCCATTTATCCCTTCAATAAAACAGTATAAAGACTCCATTGTACTGAACAAGAGTCAGAACCTCTTCACCAAACTCCAACAACATATTATTGTGACAGTGCAGTAATGTGCCCAAGAAGTGACATTGTATGTATTTCAAGGGAGGCTTTCACTGGCTTCTCTGGCCTCTCACACTGTATTGTTAAACAGGGGAAATGAGTGTTCAGCATCAAAGTGTTGTAGGGAGACACATGCCTTTGTTGTCAAAATGCACACTGGCCATTGGGCTGCTATTGTCTCAGCTTCCTGTTAGTGTGGACACTCATTTAAGCTTCTGTCAATGCCGGACTACCATCTGAAGAGAACAAAACCGACTTTAACAGAGAGAAATAATAATGTTATTGAATAGATTCATTACAGAATATAAAATCATACAGTATAGTGTATATATATTTATTAGTATTACAAAGCATGTTTCATGTGACATTTAAGTCCAGGATCCAGTCCAGGACCCTATACTATTGATAAATGTATGCCTTCCCTGACTGTCTCCTGCCTTATATATGGTTGACAAGAGAATAAATACCTATGATGGCATGACAATTCAAAAATCTGTTTTGCTAGGAGTGTAGTGTAAAGAATCTGATAGTTTGACAGTATAATGGGACATAAACTTAAAAAGGGCAGTGTGATGTGTGTGTTAAATAAAATGGGAGTTTGTGTTGGGACATACAGGTGGACTGGTCGAAATATTCCTTGAGATGTAAGACACATGCCTTGTAATCACTTTGTTTACATCGATTCATTTATAATTTAGCTGTGCCCTCTTTTGTAACAGGCTAGTAATTGCCTTTTAATAATGCAGTTGTGTCCTTTATTTATGGACCAGCCTGAACTAGAATACCAGTCTGGACACCAACAGAAACGAGTACATCAACCCCCACATAATTACCTCATGTTCCACAATTACAAAATGCACTTATTTATTCCATTGCTGATGCTGAGCACTGGTGCTGGAGAAAAGTGACAGAAGAAAAGTCTTGAATGAGGACATATTTCCTGTGCTAGAGAGTGACGTCATGATGCAGGAGTGTTGAGAATGAACGTTTTAAATGCAGGTGTGTTTACAGAGAGTGAAGGTCTTAGATGCAGCCATGTTTCCTCTGTTAAAGAGTGAAAGTTTTAATTGCAGGTTTAACTGAGAGTTAAAACACTAAACACATGCTTGTTTACAGGGAGTGAAAATCTAAAATGCATGCTTGTTTTCAGAGTGAAAGATTTAGATGCATGTGGGTTTAGTGAGAGTGAAAGTCTTAGATGCAGGTTTGTTTACAGGGAGTGTGAGCTCTGCACGTTCGAGCCGCGTCTCCATGGTAACGCGCCATGAAGAGGCTGCAGTCCCGGAGGAGAAGCGGAGCTGGCGGTCATGTGCTCTCACAAGATGGCGACCTCGGTACAGGGATACAGAGTGAGTCTGAGCTTGCAGGGCTGTACATCGCTAGCTAAACGACCTCTGGTCCTTCGGCAAAGCCCTGTTCCGGGCGTGCTGGTCAGAGAGGGTTCAGAGAGTCGCTGACATTAATTTTCCAGCGGCTGCTTTGCTGGAAGTGACGCGGCTGGATCGGACTGAAGTTTAGCTCTCAGTAGCCTGTGCAGCCCACCAGACGAATTACAGCCGCTTGTAGTCATACGGAGCACTGGTGTTACACTAAAATACATATTTATTGTTGTTTTTTCGTGCAGGCTGTTTAGTGAGCCCGACGTTTTTTGGAATATCTGAATGAAAGAGGGAGAAGTTGCAGCAAGCTGCGGTGCAGAGCTTTGTCCATTGGAATTACAGCATTCACTAACATGGCTATCCATGTCTTCGGTAAGTTAACTCACTTCACATCATCTCTCGGCGGGTTTAGGGCTGGGCAGAGTGCACAGATCGCAGTTTGAACGTGTTTCTCCCAGAGAGCAGGCGAGCCCCTGGCCGTGAAGCCTTTTGGCAGCGTTTTTCATTTACAACAATAGACTGGCCCTGGAATGTGATAGGGTTTCTGTGTAGCACAGCCAACAGGTCTGCGTGGACTCACTGCCGTCACACATGCAGGCCAACGTGGTCTTCATCCTAAACTGTGGTCTCTTTATGTCCTAAACACGGCATGAAAAGATATGCATGGTCTGAATGACTTTCTGAAAAGGTAAGAAGGAAGAGCGTGCAGGATCATTTCATTCCTCCCTCCAGGCACTTCCACTCAGCCCTGCTTTTGAAGTGGCAGCAGCCAAAGAGAGAGGAAACAATGTAGCCACTTCAAAAGCACACCGAGCAGTTAACATTTATTTCTGCAGATATCAGTTACACTGAGGGACAGAGAGATCCAAGGAAGTGCTCAGTGCAAAGCAGAGGCAAGTAAAGCTCAAATGCCTCAGACACTTGTTGGCAAAATGTCCAGTCACGGAGAGGAAGTCTTCTTCCCTGGAGCTCTTATCTCTGGATGGGGGAGCAGCCATTTTCTATCAATATTTAATGCTGAATCATAGGAGGAGCACAATTGACAGAGAGGCAGGGATACAGCCAGGAGGGGAAGATAAACCCTAATTTGGCACACAGCACCAACAGTCTCACCATAACTGGATTAGAGCATTGGTGTCTTCCATTTTCTAGTTCTGCACATGTTGGTTGTGAGTCTTTATAATATAGCATTTTTAGAGTGACTGTGTTTTATTGTATTTGGGCCAATCTCATGTCTTTTCTGCAAAAGAGGATGAGAATTTGATGTAGTCCGATTGCCTTCTGCTTTGGTATCAGTGCGATGAAAGCAAAATTCAAATCATCACCAAACTGTGGTCACTAAAGCTCATGTGAAGTGCTTATGAATTAAAGGAATTGCTCAAAAGTACTGTGAATGGAAAAGTTTGCATGTTGAAAGTGCTGTAAATAAAAAGCAAAGGAAACAGTCAGGAGTTCAAATTCTCAGGAACTTCCTTTCCTGTCTGTAAGGGATTGAATAGAGTGAGGCAGAGAACAAACCTGCTGTGTTGTGATGAAGGGCCAGGTTTTTGAGAGGGCTTGTGGAGTTTTGTCCAAAGCCTCTCCCCTCCAGGATACCATTGTTCTGGGAGTGCTTACACTGGGACATGTCTGCAGGGTTTTCCTGCCTGCAGCCCTTCATTAAGCACTTTGAGAGCCAGGAGGTATATTTGTCTCTCTCCTTTTCATCGATTTATGAGTGAAAATAATTCTAATTAAATTCTACAGCTCTGATATTATCTGCATCATCTCTACGTGCCTCATGAGAAGAAAACTTTCTACAGTGTATTTAATCAAGTGGAATCTTTGTTCTAATGTTTGAGTCGTTTCAAATACAGTAACCCCCCAGTTTTCCACACATCAGGAGTTGCGGATTAAGTCACACGCAGATTTTTTTTGAGAACCAAAATCTCCACAATAACGCAGAGCCTGCAGATATCCTCCTTTTTTTTTTTAATTTGTGGCTTTTTTTAACGCGTTTTACTTCTAATTTATTAAGAAAAATTTACTTTTCTAACAAATAGTAATTTAAATAAAAATCAGTGTAGAGGATGGTGCGGCTACTTCCAGACGCCTTCCGGACTGCTCTGTTCTGACTGCTCTTTTTTTTAGTTTTTTATTTATCTCTTGTTTTGCATTTCTACTTTAGTGTGTTTCAGGAAATTCCATAATTTTCATTTAATTTTTCATAATGTTTGCGTCTCGGCCAAGAAAGACTGGCCGATGGCCAGCATGCATCGGACAGCTGGACTTTTCCAGATCGCACAGATTGTCAGTCTGCCCCTGACTCATCTTGAGTGTTTCTCTTGTTTTTCGTTTTGTTATTCTTAAAGCCCAGTAGTTTTAGTACTCTGAATTAAATTAAAAGAGCCTGTTGAGCTCAGTCGCTGTCCAATGTCTGCTTTAACCAGCGGGTCTCTACTTCTCCTGAAGAATCCTGGATAAGACGCACTGCTGATGAACTGTAAAAGTTATTACCCCTACATTTTACTGTATTTTTATTTACCTGTTTATGCAAAGAAAATGCCCGACATGAAGTACAGTACAGTCCGTATGGGCTTACCTTTATATTTTTGTTAAAGGTAATGAATTAAACTGAGTTTAAAATAAAATTAAAATGTTTTGAGAGCATATTTGAGGCACATTCTATAAAAATAGGCATTTTTAGGCAAAACACAACAAAGTGGTTTTTCACCATACGCGGGTGCTCTTAGAATGCAACCCCCGCGAAAAGCTTGTCAGATATTTTGTTCCTGATCAGAATTACATTCAGCACATGAACGTTGCAGAGTGATCCTGATTGGGTCTAAAAGTCACGTCTGTTTCTCCACGGTCTAGGAATCCTGGTCTTGATGATCCTGCAGCTGTCTATGAGCACCAATCTTGTGACGGTTTATACTCAAAACCTGGAACGTTATTGGTGTACCTGCCCGCTGTCAAGCTAGATTTTAGCAGTATGCATGGCTTCACATTTGATGTGAAAATCCTAGGGTTGTAACAACTCACTAAATTCTTAAGTTAATTCAGTATGATACTGTGATGTTTCTTAGTCATTTGTTTTAATAGGTTAATATTCCATGTTTAGTACAATATTTGAAATAGATATGACACCTTTTGCCTCTTTGTTAATTTCTTATTTGGGAGTTTCTTTGAGATGTTTCTCTTGTTGTGGTAGTAGCAGCCTTGTGGGTGAAACACTTGCCTGTGGACTCGATGACAACAAAGTTGCAGGTTCAAAGCCCCACTTTCTACCCTTGTGTCCTTAAGCAAGACCCTCAGTTGCTCCATGGGTACTGTCCCTGTAACTAATGATTGTAAGTTGCTCTGGGTTCGAGTGTCAGCCAAATGCCCACTTTAATTTGTTGTTTCTTCACTGTACTAATGTGCACAGCTCCATGCCAATAATAGCCTGTATCTTTTATCACATTTAACTGCTGAATTCCTGAGTAAAAGTACATAAAAAGGGTTTTAACTGGAGAACACCTGACACTGCTTTAATGAATATAAGAAGGATGACTTGGATCCCCCAACCTTCTCCAGTGATTCTGGCCAATCATGAATGTCTGCTGACTCACAAATACAGAATTAGGCAGTCATGCATCCCCTCCAGTCATGTTCAGCTGTTCTGTGATATTTGTATGATTAGCAGTATATAAAGGAGTGGTTGCCGATTCGCATATTTTAGAAATGTGTGTCTCACTGCCATTGGGGAGATTCAGGAAACCTGTTAGTGACCCTAACATGTTTTTATTCCCATTTGTCAGTATTGAATCCTGACAATACATTGTTCTTTCTTACTGTATAAAAATGAAGACACAAAGCTATAGCAAACAACTCTATAAAGTGCCGTCTTATAAAGTCTTTTTTGTAACCTAATTTTTTTGTAACCTTTTAATGTACACTAGGGTCTTGGGTACCCGGAGCGGGTCAACGGGCGCAATGCAGGGACTCCCCCCATGGGTGGGGAGCCAGCCCTCCACAGGGCAATTAAGTCTTCAAGGAGATTTAAGAAAATGTCTGTCTTATTTTGCAGTATATGTTAGATTTAGGAGTGTCCAAGACCGGCAGGTCTAGTTCAGATTCTTTTTTTTATTTTACGCTATATTTCATCCACTGTCAGAGAACTGCCTTTAACAGAAAGTGCCCACAGTCTGCAGCAGTGAGGCAGATCCTCACAAAGTAATTTTCTATTTATTCTAGAAAATTCTTATTTAATATACCATAAAAAGACTGGAGAATAGTATTTTTTTTAATCAGCTTTAAGTCATCAACATATTACAAATGAGCTGATTTTACCGTCTTATTAATTTTCAGAGTATCATAACAGTGTGCTGAAAACACAAGTGGTAAATTGGACTCACATTAAAGGATCAGAATGGAGGGGGCAAAAAAAAACAACCAGGGCACCCATAATTTAATTGTGAGGTAATTATGTTAAAAAGAGCTATGGAGCATGTTGAATGCAGATCCATTATAGCGATCCAGTGAAAATGTCCGCTGTCAGCGGTCCTGTGGTCTGCTCAAAACTATTCGCTGACCGCTAGAGGACAGCAGGACTCCCAGTCAGACACACTGAAATGAGTAAGTGGTGTGTCTCAAAATGTAAATCCATATTGTATTGAATTTGAGAATAATTTCAATAAAAACGACATTTTCAAAGTACATGACCTGATTCATTTTCCTAACATTATTTGTTTTTGTATTGTTATTCATATGTAAAGCATAATTTCCTTTGACAATTCACATTCATTCACTGAGCGTATATACAGTATATTTTATACACTAGTCGTGCTCGCAAACAAATAAACTATTACTTGGCGCTACCCTGTTGTAGTGATGTCTCAGTGAAAATGAGCCCCTGTAGCTGCATGCTGTATTTTGTCGTAAGGAAAACCTTTGTTTTTTCCACTCTTGTTTCATTTGTGTTGCAAGATTTCCTTTTTAATGTGTTCATATGTACATTTAAGAGCCTCTCTCAGAATCTTAAAGTTACTGTGTCTGTGATTGCTTAAAATATTTAGTGAATTGTTTATGACCTGAAGTAGATACATTGATTTAAAATGCGGTGCTTCTGCTTGAAAGCTGTTTAAAAACACTAATTTTTCGCACACAACTATGAGCTCATGTGCAATAGACTCCACTAGAGGGTGCACTTGTAACTTGTACTGCTGCAGTAAATGTGACAAAAGTTCATGCAGGACAGCCATGGAAGCACTGCAAAGGAAATAACACATTTATTGACAATCTAGTTTATATGTACTGAATACACACTAGCTTTTATGTATTGCAGTATATGAGTATAAACCTGAATTGCCTTTTTACTTTACAGATAATGATGAATATAGACCACCAGTATGGAAATCTTACTGTGAGTACAATCTTGGAAATTGTTTTGTTTATATGTATTACAGCCTTTTTAATAGTCAATTGTGAGTAAACCAAACAGCTTAGAAACAATGGTTGTGTTCACATTGTGTGTGTGTGTGTGTGTGTGTGTAAGCCAGATAAATGGAATTTGCAATTCATTGATCTCATAATGTGTTTATCGTAAAGCTTTTGCAGTTACATTGCTGGTTACCTTTCTTACCACGCTGTAATGTAGCTGTAATGTTAGCCTGGCATAATAGGCCTCTATAAATTCATTTAGAAGAAATCATCATGCTGGCACTTCCCTGCCGGCTGATCATCTGTCAGCTCCAGACCCCCTGTTGTCACATTCTCAAATTACTTGTGCACCAGCATGTTATTTTCTTATAGCACCATAAAGGAATTTGCAATTCACTGATCTCATAATAAATCCGTTTATCGTTAAGGTGCCCTGAGATTTTTGCTTTGTGTTATCAGTGGTGTACATTTCGTGCTGTACCTCTTTGAGCACTTTGTTTTTGTTATAGTGTATCAGCTCCAGCAGGAGGCACCACACCCACGCCGGGTCACTTGCACTTGTGAGGTGAGCACAAATCAACGCAGTTCTCTTATTGTGCATTTGTCTATTGAAGCGACTATATTAATCCTTTATTATTATTAATTTATTTCCACATATTTCAAAATACTGTTCTGATCTCTACAGATGTATTATTTTTTGATCTCTATGTCTCTACATACGTACATACACTTTAAATATAGGGGTGTGTGTGTGTGTGTATGTATGTGTATATATATATATTATTAGTGCTGGGCCGTTAACGGGCAATAAAAAAAATATCGCCATTAACACCCCCCCGCCCCCGACAGAGGGAGCCGGGTCTATACTACGCAAGCTATGATGAATTTCACCTTGATATTTCAGTGACTTGTCCGGTTCACGCACGTTTTAAAC
>JBBPDC010000002.1:14754154-14766370 GCA_037974485.1 Hemigrammopetersius urotaenia | reverse complement strand
ATTATTATTATTATTATTTCTATTATTATTGTTGTTATTATTATTATTAAAAATAGGTCATTTGTTGCTGTTAAAATAAAATTAAGTTTTCATTTGATGAAAGTCTAGACTTCTTCCCCTGGGTTTAGTTGCAATATAAACAGCATGTTAGCAAGAATAGCAGTGAAGGATCTCAGGCTGCCCCCTTCTGCTTCTTACCAGCAGAACCAGATTAGTCAGGCGGATAGAAGCCTTAATTAAAGAAAACATAAGGTAATGCTTTTGAATTATTCATCTGTATTATCATTATAGTATCTGTCTGACACTGCTGTAGTTGAAAATTGCTGAAGATTCGTCCCAGTTGGCCATGCGCTTACAGACGAGGCAGATATACTCCCCAGAGGGAAAAGTCGAATCTAGTGTCACCTTTCTCAGCAGAGGGCTTTCTTTTTGAAACTGAAATTGCAATAGTGAATGGTCATTGTAATGGGTGAATATTATAATTTCCTGTTAATGACAGCATGCCGTAGTTTGGCAGTGCAATTGAGTTTCAGCAGTGTCTAGTCCAGTCCAGTGTGAGAGGGACTGAAACAAAGAGGGAAGATTATTTTTCCTGGAGAAGTTGAGCTGACCGAATGATTGTCTCTCCTGCTGTTAGTCTAATTCGCCTGCTATTACACACACACACAGACACACTCACAGAGCTCACATCGCTTCATCTCAGCAGTCTCGATGCACACTTAATTAGTGAAATATTAACATGCAGAGATATTTACATGAACTGGTGTTTCAAGTGTCTGTGTTGGATGTTTTTTTCCCTCCCCCCTGAGGTCATTAAGATTCCTTTTTCATGCTGGAGGTGTTTTTACCCGTTTCTTTTTTGTGCTGGAGGACAATGTTTCATGCTGTAGGCTTGTGGGTAGAGGCCTGTTATTGAAAAGCACATTTTCCCTGGGGTAGAGGGGTTGTATGGATATGGCAGGAGATTTAACCCTGTATAATCCTCACAAACTGGGCCAAAAAACCTGATTTACATCTCATTCAGATTATGCTAATATGTCACCAGTGTCCTGGAGCAAACCTTCAATGTAAGCGCGCTCCCTGCATGCTTTCTGTTCCACACATTCACTGTCTCTCATACATCTCACGTGGATTATTATGCAAATATTGTGAGCGGTTTCTATCTTCCGTTGTATGAACTGTTTAGAAAATAGACTGTTTGGCTGCTGAAGCAGAATATTTGCAGTGTATTTTAAAGTAATTGGCTGCAATTATGAAAGCATTTATTTCCATTACTGTGTCTGGTGACTGAGCCCTATTCTTCATGCTGAGTGCTTCTGCCTGTGTTTAACAGTATTAGCCTAAGAGGTTTGGAGTTTATTCATTTTCTTATTTTGCAGCTTTTCTGTACTTGTATAAGTGCTTTCATCTGACCCTCTAGAGCTGCAGTAGAGGAAATCTCCACAGAACAATAGTCAGTGTTTTTCTACAAATACCAAGTCCTAGAACAGAGCAGCACAACAGCGATTAAATAAAATATAGAATAAATGAAGAATTCTATGAGCCAAAAGCATGTTGTTCTGTAAAAGCACCACATTAAACACTGGGGGCTTGTAGGTCATCACCAGAGGCTGTGTTAGTATAACCCCCTCTCCCAGCCCCCACTGCCCATGTGAAGAGTGGTGACAGAGGCTGTAGTTCTCTGTGGCCTTTCTGCATCAATTCAAAGTTACCAGTCATGTACTTACTCAGTCAGTACATTTCTCACATAGAGTGGTGCTTGAACATTTTTAAACCTTTTAGAATGTTCTGCATTGTTACATAAATATGACCTAAAACATAATCAGACCATTAAGAGATTTCAGTGAAAATGATGAGACAAAATATTCCATTTGATCAGTTACTTATGAGGAAAAGCAGATCTCTGAGACCTGAGTTGATGATATCTCTTAACAAGTTCAGACTCTACCAATCCATAGTTAATGCAAGACCATTGTTACTCTCTCCAGGAATGATGGACCAACAGCAAAGTCTATAGTATTCCACAAGATCACAAACGTTTTCAAGCTTTAAGGCATGACTATATTTATTCACAAAACCACCATAATGCCTCACACCCTAACCTCTGTACCGGCAGGCCGTTCTTCCTGCTGCTTCTGTACCCTACAGTAAGAGCAGCAGCCTTTATGCCCCTCAGGACTGTTGTTTGTCCAAATCCTTAAGTACTTAAGTTGACTTCATTACAAGGTCTAATCAGTGCAGATGCTGCCTGCAGCGAGCCCCCTAATCACACTATGTAAAGCTGCAGGTAGAGCTTTGTTCTTTGGGCTTTGTTTGTCCTGTGACTTGATAATTGGATTATTTCTCCAAGTTGGTAATTGTGGATTTAATCTATTTTTCCTTTGCCATGTATAAGCCACTTCAGCTACTAATAATCTGCCAAACATGTTTGATATAGGTTTGACAGAGTAAATATCATGTTACTAAATAACATTTTATGATTATAGTGTCAAAACATTGCACAGCTTAATGGAATCTTTACTCAAACATGCCTGATTGAGGTTTTCTAATGGGTTTGTTGTTAATGCTGATCCATTGAAATAATATGCAGAGAATCTGACACTTTTGATGAGCAAATTTCTGATTAAATACTTATGAGCAATGTTCAGCAAGATGTACAGTCTGTGTCTTCAGTCTTCAGAACACAGACTCCTGTACAGTGATGAGATTCTTTGTTGTCTTTTTTTTTTGTTGTGATACACACCCTTAAAAAGGGCTCAAAATTAAAGCACTTTGAATGGTTAAGTGGTTCTTCTCCACAGTGCAGGAAGTGTTCATTTGACTCAGTATAGCACCAAAAGGGGGTCTGATGTGGTTTTTTTTTTTTATTCTGCCTCTCAGAGTATTAAATATACTGCCAGCCACAACACATGTGGCATATCTGCTCTGTGCTGCTGAGATTAGTTTTTGAAGCAGTGGGGTGGGTTGTAAGTGAATTATGTCTAGGCCAGAGGCAGCTCAGGCCATCTATTGGAGAGGCTGCACTGTATTTGGAGGCTGTACTGTTTTGGTACTCTCAGTCTATGTGATGATGTAGATCAAGGCACTTGTTCATTATTAATCTGAGCTAAGGGCTCTGACTGCACTGACTTCTTATGGTCCAGTAACTATTCGGGTTATTGCTAGAGCGCCCTTCTACCCGCTTCGCACACACATATGTATCTGGGGAGGGGGATCAGCCTGCTTGATGTAAGTAGTAAGAATGTGTGTGTGTGTGTGTGTGTGAGAGAGAGTATAAATGAGTGAATGGGAGGAAGAGGCAGAATTTAGTAGTTCCCTTGAGCATCACAGTATGACCCATTTTAGTGTCTCCTTTAGGCTTGAGCCCTCATCATCCCTCTGTTTCTCTGTGCATAGAACAAATTTCTTTACTCATATACTTTGTTCGCCCATTTCCATTTTGCAGAGTTTAGATATAGTAATGCTAGAAACATACCAAGCATTTCTCTGCTGGCTATTAGTGTAGCAATATTAATAATAATATTACTATTACTTAGTATTAGTAATATTCATATTACTAGTAGTATTAGTATCAGCATAACTTGCTGTGCTTTTGCATTTGTTTTTATTTGTAATTTCTAGTGCAGGGCATACATTATTTTCTTAATGCCAATAATTGTTTTATCGCACGTTAACAGTTTTGTTTTTTTTGTTTTTTTTGGAAAGTATGCTTTTCTGTGCTCGACCACTTCACCTCATTTTAACAGGGACACCTGCTACTGAACATTCTGCCTGCTTCTGCTGCTCCCTGATAAAAGAAAGTTTTACACTGAACTCCAGTGCTAGAATGTAAATACCGATGTTACCCTCGTATAGACTGTACAGTAGGGCTGCACGATATTAGGAAAACATGCGATATGTGATAATGTTGTTGAGTGTTACGATGGCTATCACATGCGATAAGTAAGTAAAAACTTATAATGTAACATAGTGTTTAATGTTTTTCTGCTTTGGATTTGGTGGTGACATATAATCCAGACACTGATTAGTCTATGTAGAAAAAAAATTAAATGCAATACTTCCATTCCAACATGCTTTTTTTTTTTTAAAAGAATTTACTTAAACACCATTTTAATTCCTCCCATAAAACATTTGAACCATTGAACATTGTTTTAAAAAATCTGAAAATAGTTTTTAATCATTTTAAATGATAAATTATAATTTTAATAATAAATGTAAACATGATTTAAATTATACTAAGTTCTTAGCCAGAATAAATAGCAAAAGGAACAATCTATAACAACAGCACAGAAGATGAAGAAACTGCCCAGTGATGTTTTTGGCCTCTTCTCTGTGGCTCTGGGTGAAGAGTTTTGGAAAAACACCATTTATTGCATTTCAGTCAGTCTTTTGTGATATGGATATCGCGAAGGTTGATATCGCGATGACAGTAAATTTGCGATATATTGTGCAGCCGTACGTACAGTAATTAATACATGTGTGTTTTCTTTGGTATACACTGTCATTTTCATGGGCATAAGCAGTTAAATACAGTAATGAATTCATTTAATTTTACCGTAATAAAAATACAGAACAATTGAGAAGAACAATTGAGATGCTTAATGTGGAAATTCTGGGCAGCAGCCAATCAGCACCAAGGAAAAATGGAATGCAGGCTATAATGTTTCTGGCGCCCATGCTCTGGACTCTGAGGTTACCTTGTTTTTCTATAACAAACTAGATAAAGCGTTAATGTTCTGCAGTGGCAGATAGGTTTGGTTTTACTTTTGATTTGATTACACTAATTTTTAAGTAGCAGCTGTGTAACTGTGTTAAAGGGAACACTGCTTTTAAAAAGCTCCTTATTTGTTTAAAGTGTTTGCAAACCAAATTTAATTGCACTTGTGTTCAGATAGCAGTACTTTTAAAATAAAAGTGCACAAAACACTACTTTTGAATGGATTGTTGAATTTTACGTATAACAATGCGATTAATCCCGTTTTTAAAAATGTAATCGTTGCCCATGGTTTTCTTTTTTTCCACATCATTTCAAATCATTATATGTATATTATTAGACCAGAACTTATTACAGTGCATAGATTTGTCATAAGTCTCAAGATTCTCTTTAAAGGCTACCAATATACAAAGTGACTGAAATGCATACACACATAATGTTGGGTACGTAAAGAAGTGAGCAGCGTATGCCAGTATGTGCCTATAGTGTGCGAGCTGGAATTAGTGTTGTAATACCTTTATAGAGAAGCCCAAAGCAAAAGTGTACACACTTACACACTGTTTACTGGTTTCTTCAGCCTTATTAAGGGGCTTTTCACTGCTGTTCCTGTGCTGTTACACTTGTGCGTACACACAAAATTACCTGTCACCTTGTTCCACGGATACATATTGCCTTTGTATAGCTCGATACCCTTTCAGTGTGATAGTTTCTTCAGCATGTGCAATTCTCTGTTAACCCCTCCCCCAAAACACATACACACGCACACATTTTCACCAAAATACATTGAATGAATCCCAGGCTCTTTTATTCAGAGCCCTCTTATCTCATTATTATGGACAACTGCTTTTCATATTGCCCTGTGGTTTTCATCATAATGTAAAGCTGAGTGGGTAGTAGTGTACAGATGACATCTGTTTATTGTAGCCAGTACAATCACCATTGTAATTCTTCTTTTGTGTATTCCTCGTTGAGGTGTTTTGTTTTTTTATGTAGATTTTGTTTTAACATGCAAATGTTTTTCAGCCCAAATTCCCCAGAGTAAAGCCACCTTTATAATCCATCCCCTATTTTGAAAGAAAGGACATGCAGGCATATACATACATACATACACAACATTTTCTCATGCTCTACACCCATTTCCCTTATTTCTTTCCACCATTTCTATTCTGCTACAGTAGAGTAAGACAAAGTAGAGGAAGAGTGTATATTGGTGGGGGAGGGACAGTTGGTGGTTGTGTTGTGAATACAGAGAAGGCAGAACTCGGTGCATCTGCAAATGAGCCAATATCATTTTAATCTGCACTTGTTTCCCCATTCTTGTGCTTTTTCATGATCGGTGCCTCACAGTCTGCACAAGGTTAAATGGCTGGGCTTGCTGTTTGGGGTTTTATTATGCTAATGTGATGATACACCATTTATAGTGGAACCCTGCTCTGCGGATCTCCATCATACATTATATATATCATTCTGCTCCCCTATTGTCTAAATGCTGCTGCTTGTACAGCGAAAGAAAAACAGTGATTTTTATGCAACTTGCCTTGGTCATTGCTGTAATTTCAAAGAGATGTTTAAATGTAATTTATAGAAATGTAATTTTAGTCATTA
Source organism: Hemigrammopetersius urotaenia (assembly GCA_037974485.1). NCBI lineage: Eukaryota > Metazoa > Chordata > Actinopteri > Characiformes > Alestidae > Hemigrammopetersius > Hemigrammopetersius urotaenia. The sequence continues at coordinate 14,760,051 of JBBPDC010000002.1, read as the reverse complement.
TATATTATTGCAGAATTCTGATGTCTGAGGAGTAATTTATGCAAATATGTTTAAGTGGGGATAAATCTGATGAATTTTAAAACAGTCAGGGAACTTTAAAAAAAAAACCTTTTAAAAAACAAATAAAATGGTAAATGTGAATTTTTGATAAAAAATACACAACACTCAAGGACACCGTACAAATTTACAAAAGTGAGAACAGACAATAAAAAACAAATATAGTAAAAATACAACAGAGTGAGATTAAATAGAATATGCAATTTTAAACAAGTGCTTCGTTACTGTAAAGAACATACTGTATGTTCTTTTATTACTGGATGATAGTGAACCGTATTACTCAGACAGATCGATTAAAGTGGGCATATTATCCTTAAAAAAAAAATGTTGTAACAGGTCTATGGGCTATACAAAACATGTTCATGAAGTTCTTCGCACAGAATCACTCTCAAATAAAGAGAGAAATCCAGTTTTAATCTTCAGTTTAGGTTGATTTCAAAATGAGGGTTTCAGGGCTCTGTCCTGACCATGCCCCACCCATCCCATGCTCCACCCACCCTTACGCTGCTCATTTGACACATGCGAAACGAAACAAAGCAAACAAGTTAGTTCATACTTCACTGCGATAGAAACACAAAAGTCATTATTTGAAAGTACTTGCATCTCCCTCATCTGCCGACTTGTTACGGACAGCAGGTCCAGATCCTCCACGGCGCTTGAAGATAGCTCCTGATTCACAACTCCTTTAAATACTTGAAACTGATTGTTGCTGGGACATGGGCATCGAAAATTAAATGAAATCCACACAGTTCCTCGGGTGTCTTTGTCTAGGAGAAAGTGTAGGGATGTGTGCTGTTCTTTGTAGTCAACAACACAACACTTCCTGTGTAACTTGCCTCTGCGTGTAGACACAGCCCTTGGCTTATCCGTGCTCATTAAACTAGCAGACAAAATGGCGCATCTTCAACTAATCTGGTGTCGGGGCACTGCGGAGCACGCTTATACGTTCACAAAACTCGCATTTTACGCAATGATCTCTATATTTTCACACCAATTTCTTTGCCTTATCCAACAGCAGAGGTTGTTTTGTTTTATTGTGTTTTGAGCGAGGATTGGCCAACAGGGTGGAGCGGGTTTTTGCCACTGCAGTGATCAGGCACGTCTAAATTCAGCACATAAAACACAAGCATATATACAATCCAGTATTTCATCCTGTGTTGCTGTTTGAACATAAGTTCATAGATTTTTTTCTCTTGTACATGAAACTTTAGAGTCTTAGCTTTCAAATGAGTCCAACCGCAAACAAAAATAATTATTTTTGAACTTTTAAATTTGGGAGCTACCCAAGATGGTCACTGAAAGGGGTGACGGGCAACAGGCTAGTGGGTGGGGTCTCGCCAGAGGAGGGGTGGTTCTGTGCAAATCGGCCTTGTGGGACGTCACACTGGGCCCTCCGTCCAAAACGGGGAAGAATAAAGCTGATCATATCTTTTTATATGACAGTGATTTTGTGAAAATAACTTCATGAACATGTTTTGTTTAGCCCCTAGACCTATTATAACTGAGTTTGTATAATATGTCCCTTTTAATTTAGTTTTAATGTAATAAAACATAATTTAGTACATTTTCATCAGACGACTATACGCAGACTTATTTTCAATCTAAAAGTATATACTATGTCACTTGTAAATATCTGTTTTGATGTCATGGGTTTGGATTTGACAAAATAAAGTAAGACATTTCGGAGATTCTGTGGATGCCTTCGTGTTTGTTTAGTTCATGTTGTGACTTTTTTTTGTCTTGATTTTGCCTTTTTTTTATCTCCCAGGTTGAGAACAGGCCGAAATACTACGGAAGGGAGTGAGTTTCTCCAGCTTTTTTCTTGATAATGCCTTCTTAGTAAATATAATGCAGAGCTGTGCCTTTTTATAATATAATGTATAGTAATGTTATGATGTCTTCCTCAGGTACCATGGCATGATCTCCAGAGAGGAGGCAGATCAGCTGCTGAGTGTGGCAGAAGGAAGTTACCTCATTAGAGAGAGTCAAAGACAACCTGGGACCTACACCTTGGCCTTACGGTCTGTGTCCTTCCACTTTTAATGTTGGCCAACTCTGTTTGCCCATTCATGCTCTTTCACTGCTCATGACTGCTGTTATTATGTGACTGCTATTCTTTCAGAACTAAGCTTTCACTCTGAACATTTCTGATTTAAGGTGAACCTAAGTCTATATAAAGCCTTTCAACTACTGCCCTGAGAGAAAGTGTCTGCAGACCTACCCATCTATTTCTGTCTTGTGCTAATTAAAATGAGGTGATGTAACACCATGTGGATGCCTTTATCTTAACCTTTGACATACAGCAGGCTGCCCTCAGGATTCAAGCCATATTATCAAATATAGAAGTCAAGTCCTGAACAGTAGGACTTACTCATGCAAACAAGCATAGCCACCTTCCTCTGGGGGGATTCTTTCATAAATATGTGAAAAATGAATGTGGCCTCTTTTAAGATGTTTTTATGAAATATCACTCCCAATCACATTCTCTGTTAGTCTAACTGACTATAGTCTCTGCAGTGTATATATGAGAGTTTTAAAAAGATGACGACGAATTAAATCCTAAATGAATTTAAATATGTCAAGTAAAAAGGATTAGCCTTTTTAATTGGACCTCACATTTCAGCCTTTTGCATGAGCTGCCTGATTTTGAAGCTGCCGGTCTGCGTAGTAAAAGAAGTGCTGTTGATCTGTTCACTTTAAACAGGATTAGTGGAAAGGGTTGCTTAGCCTGAGCTTTAGCTTAAATGTTTAGTGCAAGCACTGATTATTGGGCAACTGTGTGTGTGTGTGTGGGGAGGGGGTCTGTGCATTTGCTCTAAAATGTATTACCTACAGTTTTGTCAGTCTAAACGAAAAACATCACTGATAATGCACCGTTTTATCCTGTTGCATCGCCTGGATTCAATTTCAGTCTCTCAGTGATGGAGCAAACCTGAGGACTTCCTCTCCCTGTTTATCTATGAGAGTAATTAAGACTTGACTAGTATTCAGACTTAACCTTTAGCATGAGAGCAACATAACACATACCACCTCTTTCTGAAGAGGACAAACAAAATCAATTAAGGAAAAATTACCCAAAATTATTAAGGATAAAATTAAGATCTAAAATGCCTAATTTTAGCTCCTTAAATTTTAGACCTTGGTATTGGGAGCAAGATGTTTGCATATGTTGCTTGTTGGCAAAGTGTGCATGTTCTGGAAGAAGCAGAGACAGAGAAAGGGTGGAAAGTTTAAATCCTCTCTTAAGGTGCTCTGTAAGCTGCTCACCTGCTGTTTCACAGAGCACGTGGAGCTCTCGCCTCCCTGCCCCCTTTTCTGTGATGTGTGTTTTTTGTTTGTTCACTCTCTCCTTAAACTGTTGTGTTACTGTACATTTGTGTCTGCATTCTCTTTTCTCTCACATATAACTCACCTCTGCATGTCTCTTTTTTGGAGTCCACCCACAAGGCCAAACTACAGTGGTGTGTGAAAGTTTGTGAATCCTTTAGAATGTCCAATATTGCTGCATAAAAAGAAATTCTATTCTACTTTTAAAATTTGGGGGAAATCTGATTGTTGTAAATGGGTAAAGATTTTTCTTATTCTGGCTGGAATATTTTGTTTTGTTGTATTTTCTAGCTTTACATTACATTTATGCAGAAACACAGAAAATTTTAAAAAGGGTGACCGTCTATCAAGCACCACTGAATGTTAAACCCAGAGAGTGAGACTGAAAGCTCCACCCAGTACTACTGTGTGCTAGAGCTCAGACATTAAAGGGTTACTGCATCATTACGCTCTCATTAATTAATTACATTAGTTTCAAACTCCATGTGGAGTGGAGTCTAATCTGTTTTCAACAGGAAACGAGACCTACCCCACATAAGTGTGTGTGTGTATGTGTTTGACTGCACACAGCAACCCCGTGTGTGTGTGTGCCCTGGGAGTGGAACTGAACCCACACAGGAAATACAACCAGTATGCAAATGCATCCAAATGCTTTAGCACTGCAATATTATACTCTTTTGCTGAGCATCAGATACTGTATTAATTTTGGTTGGCTGAATAATTACTGATTATTTTTTACAGTTCTATGACTAAATAACAATGCTTTATAAGGCCATGCCTCATTGCTGCCATAAAAACTATTTAACAGTACATTTAATCCAGTTCAATTAACGGTGTATAAAGTGTAACTGACTACTGGTGTGTGTTTGATTAATTATAGTCTACATCTTATCTGCTGAGCTCAAAGTGTGTATCCTTTTGGCCTTGAGAGATAAGGTTATGCCTCATCAATATTCAATTACCTGATCAATTTCACATAATGGGGACATTGACTGGTTGATGAACTTGAATTGATATTCCTTATGACGGATTAGGTAGTCTAACGCATCATTCATCTTTAACATGGGTATATAACATGGGTTATCAATACTAGTAGTTTCATAAAGAATGTCTACAAATTTCAGTTCCGCATCATCCAGAAAAAAATGCAAGTGTAAAAGTGTAATATAACCTTAGTTTCACCTATTAAGAATTGAGTTATTACATTTTCACTGTTGGAGAAAACCCTTTTTTGTCTCAATTTTTTACTTAAACACTGAAACAGACCAACAGAAATGCCAAATGTCTCAAAATTAAATTATTTTGACTTAATTCACCTGTAAAGTTGATATTGACAAACAATGATATTCCTCCTTTATAAGAATTTGCATTTATCATTACATGACAGTTTTGCAGATCTATGCAGACTTCCTCTATTTATTGATCACCTTGGCTCTGGATCCTTCAAAACCATTAAGTGCTGTACCAGGAAGATGATATGGGTACCGTTTGTGTGTGTGTGAGAGAGAACAAGAGAGAGAGAGAAACCTGATGGCAGTGTTGTTGCATTTCCCATCAGATGCTTTTGCTGCTGTAAGATAGCTCAGATTCAGTGTGCAGTTATACTTTCTAATTGTAAATCATTATTTGGCTACAAAGCAGTTTACGCTTTAACATATTTCTTGCTTGTTGTTCTTTTCTTTTTTTCTTTCGTGTCTTCCATGATGATCAGTCAATTCTTTGTCCCCATTTCTCTCTCTCTCTCTCTCTCTCTGTGTCTCTGTCTCTCTATCTCCTTTTTTCAGCACTTAGCTTTTTCTTTCTGTCTGTTCTCCTTTCAGCTTTGGCAATCAAACCCGAAACTTCCGTCTGTATTATGATGGAAAGCACTTTGTGGGAGAGAAACGGTTCGAGTCCATTCATGATTTGGTAACAGATGGTCTGATTACACTATACATCGAGACCAAAGCAGCGGAGTACATTGCTAAAATGACCATCAATCCCATCTACGAGCATGTTGGTTACACCACTCTGAACCGCGAGCCAGCACTGAAGAAGCCTGCGCCCGTCAGCAGGGAAATGCCCGATGGACGAGAGCCACATGGAGAAGACAGCGGCTTGGAGGAGAGAGTGAGTCTGACCTTTATGTTACATGTCTGCTCTGTGGGCCTGAGAGAGAAGGAGCGAGTGTGTTTGTGTATGTGGTGTGTCTTGGAATGTCGTGGCAGACTGGTATTCGAAAGAGTTGTGGACATCTGGGCCGTACTTATGTTTTCTTGTTAGATGCTTAGAGTTAATTTATATGCAGCATTATTTGCATTACATATAATGAAAGTGGAAACTGATAAATAAATGAAAACGTAATGTTCCACAATGAGCTCCTTCAGTAGAATTAAAATATACAATCTGTGCTAATTCATGCATGTTTGAAAACAGTATATGAAATTTATGAAATGAAATAATAATAATAATAATAATAATAAGTTTAATTTGTATAGCGCCTTTCCCAAGCTCAAGGACGCTGAACAATAGTA
>JBBPDC010000002.1:14708588-14747145 GCA_037974485.1 Hemigrammopetersius urotaenia | reverse complement strand
TTGTGCAAGGTGTCAATGGTCGTCTTTTGGACAATTGTCAAATCAGCGTCTTCCCCATGATTTTGTAGCCTACAGAAATAGACTGAGAGACCATTTAAAGGCCTTCGCAGGTGTTTTGAGTTAATTAGTTGATTAGTGTTTCTCACCAGGTGTCTTCAATACGGCACCTTTTCACAATATTCTTTTCTGAGATACTGAATTGGGGTTTTCATTAGTTGTCAGTTATAATTATCAACATTAAAAGAAATATAAACACTTGAAATATATCAGTCTGTGTGGAATGAATGTATACATTATATAAGTTTCACTTTTTGAATGGAATTATTGAAATAAATCAATTTTTTGAAGATATTCTAATTATATGACCAGCACCTATATGTGTTAGTATGTCCTTGGTAGAATAGCTTATTCCAGATGCTAAAAGTGGTTATGAACTTTTGACTGGACATACGTATGTTATTATTGATATTTTCATTAAAATCTTTTAAGCAATCCTTTTAGCAATGCATTATGCTAGTATTGACAGACATATGCCATCATCAGGTAGATGTGTAGATTTGACCAATATTTCCAACGGATATTTGATGATGCATTTATTACACTCTCAGATAGCAGTAGGTTTAGGTGAGGTGATACTTTGCTTACAATAGACTTATTTGTCTACAGAAATATTAGATTTTCCTACTCTAAATATTCCCAATTTTTACATTTTGTAAATATTCACGCTTTGGATTTGGCAGGTATGTATATGAAAACTATTGGATATCTGTATTAACCTACAGATGCCGCACTGGTACATCACTAGTCTTTTTGTGTAGTTTGGTGCAGCTTTACATGTGATCAGTTGAAGATAGACCTCTTAAATCAGTTTAACACTATTTTAAGCACATATGTGAATATGCCGTGGTCACATGGATTTTCCGACTGCATTAAAAATATCACATGCACTTTCTTCAAATCGCTGTGTAGAGCGAGACATCTGCACAAACAGCCTCCAGTGAGCACTGATGCTTACCGGATGGGAGCGTTGTTCAGAGAGGTGCGAAAAGGGAGCAGTGGTGTCTATGGTAGAATGTGCTTGTTGCTGAAATCTCAGTCAAGTTTATTTATAAAGTCCATTATCATACACAAAGGTCATTCAATGTGTTTTACACGAATATATTGGAAATATTAATAAATCAGGAACCATCAAAATCATCGGAACTAAAAAATAGAATAAAGAAATAAATGAATGCATAGAAAATCAACATAAGATTAAAAGTGAAAAGGAAGTGCAGATATTAAAAAGTCTGTTGAGTTGTTTAGGTGGGCTACACTAGTTAGTGATTCTGGTCTCAAAACATTCCGTCCATGTTACACCTGGTTATTTCTTCACTTTATCAACATGCTTCTTGTGAAAACCCTTATTCTCAAAGCAAAATCTATTCTGGAATTTTGCACTTCTTCTCTCAACTAACCACAATGCAGTAAATGTCTACCACATAAGTTGTTTATATGTGATCCAGGTATTTGACTCTTCTGATGTAAATACACAATATTCTTCTTAGGTGTAGTTTAGTTTGTGTTTATGTGCATATAAAATCTGTGTGGGTGTGAGAGAAGCAGGTTGAATAATTTAGGCAGCTAGGGGTGGTTTTGAAGTGTGCGGTTTGCAGGAATCTTGCCTTCTCTGGAGATCACAGAGACCGTTTCACCAAACAGGATAATCACATCTCCTACTCACCGGAAATGCACATAAGCACTGTTCCTATGGGAACAGAGCTCTTTACATGAGATGCTGTTACACCCACACAAATTCAACACGCACGTGTTCTTCGTCATGTTTAATCCAGTTGAACCATCAGCGATGAGTCATTCCTGAACTTTGCTTGAGTCCTTTGACAGGAGTGGATTTCCAGAGATTTAAATTGTCTTTATGCAGCCAAACCCCAGTACAGTGAAGGAACTCTTCCTTAGCATGGTGACCAATCATGCATGGCTGCTGTTTCCTGGTGATTATAACTGTAATTGGATAATCTACAGATTAATGTGACAATGAATTGAATTATCAAATGATCTAACTTCAAAAATCCAAATAATAAAATAGATTACATTTATCAATAACACATGGATTGTGTTTTTAAAGTCAAATATTTCATTTGAAAAATATAACCAAAGGATTTTTTCAAATTACTTGCAGTAATCATTTTTTGCACCATACTGCAACTACAATGCACTTTAATCCTGCAAGAATAACCAGAGAGGGAGAACTTCAAATATGAATAATAATCTATTCCTCAGTAATGAATTAAGCAGGTACTATTTAATCAATTACATATTTTTGAGTGTAAAAGAAAAGTTTAAAATATAAGTATTTTCGTTTAGTCATCTACTTGTAAATGGTCTCGTAGGTGCACTATAGCCTTTACTTTCATGTTCTCTTACACACCCACAAAAAATGCTTTTTCTCTCAGTGGCTGTGTAACAGTTATGCCGTGAATATTTCTTTGTGAGCAGATCTCTTAATGAGTGTGATTTTACTGACTTGCTAATGAAATGCTAACGCTAATCAAATATAACTACTACTACCTACAGGGTGTAGCATATATGATTGTTTTGGCCTCCCCTATTTGCATCTGTTTAGCATATATTGATCAAATTAGCACATGATCCTTCATTACTGTTTGGATTAAACATTTCTGATCTCTGTAGGTTAACACCCACTATCTTAACCACAGTGGTGCTACAGCTCTGTCTCTGCTCAGAATATTTTCTTTTGTTATTGTAAAGTTTGCCGTCATGTGTGCTTGTCCTTGCGCAGGGGAGAAGAATGCGGCTAAGTTGCATAACGCTATCGATTAGCGGTACGCCCTGAGAGAAGTTGGGTGGGGGGGTGAATTCAGGTACAAGGGCAGAGTGTGCTTTTTTGCCTATTCAGTTTTTTAGCACACGCTGGATGAATACCAACTAGTCTAATTGCCCACTGCAGATTCCAGAACATTGCATGCACAGCACAAAATACTTTTTAGTGATATAGCGATAACCTGCACCCTCAGTGTCCTCTTTCTTGACATATGGAGTATTTGAATGTAAGGGGGCAACTCATAATCAAATTATACTAAGTTTCAGCACATTTTGAACATTTTTACATGCAGTATATAAATGCACAGCACTTCTAGCAGCTAATAGACTGGATAGCTTGTGTCTAAAATATGGTTATAGAACCACCTGTGATGGAACAGTTTTAAATGTTTATTAATTTAATTTGATTTGGCTCTGTGTAGGTAAGGCTTTTTGAAGTGTCTGGAGAATGTGTGCTTTAATAATTCCAGAAATTCTGACTGTTTGGCAGCTCCGTGGAGGACTTTATGAGGACTCAGTCTTTGCAGTATTGTCTGTCCAAAGCTCCATAAATTGTTAAAACTCAATTAAGATAAATGGCGAGAGGAGAAACACTTAATGATGAAATGTCCCTGCATAATGGGTTGTGCCATCGCTTGCTTCAACCTGGTGAAATAGCACTCGCACACTAAATGGGTTTTTGTTGTGTCCAATGATGTGAAATAATTATTTGTGTATTAGCTCATGTATCATGTGGACTGTGTATGTTCCTTGGTGTGACCTTGGGATGTGTGTGTGTCTGTGTTTGCGCGTGTGTGTGTGTCTGTGTGTATGCGTGTACATGGTATGTGATTGTCATTCCTCATTTATCACTGTCCAGGCTGCAGACAAAGCCAGATAATCTATTTGTCTGGGAGAAACATAGGGTTAATCTTTCTTTCTTAGCTTCTTGCAGAGTTAGCAAAAACACAAATATTTTTGCTATACAGAGCATTTCGTAGAAGAGGATTTAACAAAGCCTGTCTAAAGAAAGATATAATGGTTGGGAAGAGATATACAATCAACAAAAAGGGGTAGATGATTTGGTCAAACATTTCAAACAGTTTTGGTGATGATCATCGTGATTCAGTATCTACAGTATTATTTAAAAAATAGACTGCTAATGCAGTGTAAATGTCTTCGTTTTTTAAAGGCTCAAAGCATTTTGGCTATAAATAAGAGACTATAAAAACAATAAATCTCTTCATTATGTGACATATGGCCAGTAATTGCACTCAATAATTTATCAACCCTACAGAGGGTTAAAAGTAACGTCTCACACTTGACAGAATTATAGCTGTGTAAAATTAATAAATAATCATCTTTAGTGTTTGAACAATTTATGAATAATACTCTCAACTGAATTGTTTAATATCACTATTGTCCACCACACCAGCAACTGCAGGGTCACCTTTAAATATAGGTAACCATTTCTGTTAATGAAAGTACAAACTCCTCCATGCCAGTCACTGACTTCCAACGCATTTCATATTCATTGAGCCTCATATTTTGCTGTTAGTGAGATTAAATCCCGAATAAGACCACGACAAGCAGTACTAGATGACAGAACGTAATTTACTCAAATCGGCCTAAAGTCTTTATCGTAAACGGACAAATATTGTTTTCTGCTGTTAATCTGTTACCTTGAAGAACCTTACTAACTTGGTCCCATCATAAAATATAGAGGTGGGGCGGATTAGTTGGAACCTCTACCAGCCGTACGGTGTTTCTTATCTTTTAAAACAGTTTTGTAATTGATGCCGTGGTCCCAGGCATTTAAATTACTGAGAAAGAAAAGACAGCAAGTTATGAACCATTTGCTAAGCAGTCTCAACTGAAGCAGGGTTGAAAGAAAGATGTGTCCAGGGGAGGATGGAGAACTCTGTATAGGCAGGCAAATAGCTTTTCATCTCTCTCCTTTGTAAAACTTAATTTTGATACATGTGCAAGCGGTTAAAATAACTTTATTTAAAAAGTATAAAAACCGTTGGAGGAGCGAATGTGACGTTGGACCATGAATGCAGCCAAGCTGGCTACATTTTCTTCTCCTCACAGTGTCTACTTGATCAGAACAGCTCGATCCAAACACATTCCAAACACATTCAGTGAATTTACATTATTGGAGACGTTACTATTAATACATTTAGGCTATCTTTATATTGCTGTATTGAAAAATGTGTTTAATCAAGACATATATTAAACAAGACATGTTAAATGATATTTTATGAACTATTATATCAGTAGCCAGGTTTCCATCCAAGGAGTTTTTGCGAAAAAATATTTAGAGCTTCAGTTTATTTACCGATATAGCTGATGGAAATGCTAATTATCGATAAATGTCGACATAATATTTTTTCGTTTAACTTTAGCGCAATTCTATATCAATACTTCATATGTCGCAAAAACTACTTTGGAAACACTTTTGGGGGGGGGGGGGTGACGTCATCACGCACACCATTTTATCGATTAAAAAGCCAGTTGGGTGGAAACAGGCTGGAGCAAATTTCTTTTTACGCGTATTCTGTTTGTCGATAAGAAAACTTCGCAAAACACTGGATGGAAACTTGGCTTATGTCTTTTCTTATGCTTGGAGGATTGACGATATGCATGTTGTAGTTTGCATGATCTTTAATGTCTTCGGAATCCACAGTTGATGGATGGTTTGACTTTTGTTTTTTTAATTGCGCTCCGTTTTTCTTCTCTGTACTTCTTTGTGAGTGTCTTATATAAGCAGGGGCCTTCAGGCTTTGTACAGTGTATATAAAGCCTGCTGCTATAGTAACAAACTCTCTCTGATTTGCCTTGTGCTTCTTAACTGGTCTTGACCAGTCGTAGCAGCTAAGGGACCCTTAATGCTGCATTTAACTGTGACTTAAATGAAAATGGAGGATGTTGTCAGTGATCTTGAGGATAAAGATGTACTTCTTGTTCCAACTTTCTAGTGTTTGAGGATTGTCATAAGTGAAAGAACAGTACAAGTGTGTGTAGAGCATTCGGAGCGTATCAAGTGCTCCAGTTCCTCTCCTTCCCATCCCCTGCACCGTGATTGCGCAGTGCGATTAAACGTTATATAACATTACATAACTTCCAACCCACATTATCATCTGACCCCAGAGAAGATTTTTTGTTTATCTGGATGTAAAGTGTGTCTGTGTTTCGGGGAGTTTTAACAGAATGCATGGTTAAAAGCATCAGTTAGGTCTTAATGTATTTTCTGAGTAGAATAAGCATCCAAGCAGGTGGGTATATCTGAAAAAGCATCTATATATCTAAGCCCAGAGAAATGAATATGCCCATAAGTGCTGTAATTAGGAACAGAGGAGAGGAAACTGGACAGGCTTGATGGCACTTTTATGATGACACAGGTCAGCAAACCATTTAACATTTTATATAACACCACTCTCGCCTACTCAGGATATGTTAGCATATCTCATGCTCTCACTCCTTCTCTGTGTTTCTTTTATGGTGCACTTAAAGGGGTATTCCACCTAATTTAGAAAATTTCTGTATAATTCATTCATTGAGATGTCACTGAAGTGTTTCTATGTGGTATTTGTTCATTGTAGAGAGACATTTTAGAGAAACATTTAAAGCCAAAATATAAAATATTATATAAAAAAAAAATCTCACTGTGTTGCATACACATTGAGCAGCAACAACATTCAAATCACGGATGGGTGAAGAATTACGAAATTGTTTTGGCTGATTTAATGTCCATCATATGGTTTATATTAAATCTTATCGTGACTAGCATGTTTGTGGCTAGTGTGTTAGCTTGAGGCGAACATATTAGTTTGTGCTTTTGTACAGAGCTTTTATTTTAAATGTTATGCATAAAGTTGAATGCTCCAATATTAGTTGAATGCTGTAAACATTAACATAATGATGAACAGCATATTTTCATTTATTCCCTATTTTATACTGTTCTAACCAAACAAAGACACAATTTTATTGTATTAATCAAATAATACATATTGTGAGATGAATATACCCATACACTTTAGAAAGTGAAAGTGACCATTTGTCATACATGAACACGCCACAGCACACAGTGTGAACAGCACAGTGTGAACACCTCTGCATTTAACCCATTCACCAAGTGAAGCAGGGGGCAGCCAGGAACACAGCGCCGGGGAGCAGTGTGTGGGACGGTACCTTGCTCAGGGTGCCTCAGCGGCGCCTAGCAGTCTTGGGAATCGAACCCAGACTTTCTGGTCGCAGGGCAAATGCCCTAACCACTAGGCTACCAGAGGGACTAAACACTTGAGACACTTGAGACATCTGGTTCCTCTCACCACTACTAGGAATTTTTCTGACTCGGTAAGATTTGCTAGAATAGGGCATTTCACATGTAAGCAGATTGAATGATTTTTGTTTACGTTTTAACAATTATGCAGAAATTTGGTGGAAATCCCCCTTTAAATAAACATTTGCATGATTTTTGAGTGGTTTTGGTGGTTAATTGTGCCTTGAGCCTTTCATTCCTCATTATCATGGTGGTCATTATAATACACAATTTAAAAAAGGTGCTGAGGTCAGATTATGAAGATGAGGCAACAGAACAACAGGTGAACAAATGGTCAGATCAGGTCTCTGTATGCTGGTGCAGCTAATGACCAATTAGCTCTTATGCTGCAAGAGCAGGAAACTCATGTTAAACCATCAGGTGTTTAATGTTAGCGAACAAATGAGTGATTACATGGACAGATGGACTCGCTCTTTCTCTCTTGTTTTCAGTAAAGACTGAAAATGGCCTTGAGTTAGCAGCACTTTGCATCCATCCGTTTTACAAGCGCCGCTCGGGTCTGAGCGCATTTGAGGAACAGGCGGATCAATCAGTGTCAATTAGCGGAGCTGCTGAAAGCGCCCCCATCCTGAGAGCCAGACGCCACAACTGCACCAAGCAGCGGGCAGCGCTGTTAAACTCCAAACAGCCCAAGCACAGAAGGCATCGCTATTACGCTAACACTCAGCACCGCAGCTCACTGGGAGACGGGAGGAGAGGTGAATATGAAAGGCACAGGGCTGCTGCGCTGACCCACGGGGCGCAGGTATCTGCCACTGGGCTAACGTGGCTCGGGATGTACAGCAGCACCGCCTCTGTTGGAGCCCGGGTCTCACAGACTTTCATCTCGGACTCAGCGGTTTCAGTCAGTCGGCCTGGGTTTGGCTCATTGATCTGAAAGCCAGCAGGCAGGAAGCTCTCTCATCCTGACCACCATTTGTCCTCTGAACTGGCAGGGTCTGGCTTTAGTGAACTCTTACGTTATTGATTAGAGGGGAACAGAGTGGAGGCGTGTGCGAGGGTGTAATTGTCCATGTTGTTATAGGCAAAGTTGACTTTTTTAGACCGAGGGGGAAGTCGGGCATAAGAGAATCTATAATCATACCAAGATAAGAGAAAATGACAAAAATAGAATGACAGAAAAATGGACAGAACTGTAGGGAAGGTAGAAATTAAAATCTGTTTTTTGTGTCATGGTGAGCAGTAGCTGTTGGCTTGCTGTGTTCAAAGTCACAGTAAGACTTTCAGAGGCAGTTCTTCAGAGCTATCTGCCATTGCCCTCCTCTATTCACTGCTGTTATTGCTTTAAGGAGAATTCTGTGATGTGCTTTAGCTTTGTCCCACTATAGGACTCATACAGCTATGAAGTGAAGCCAGCTGTCTGGTTTGAGATTTGAGAGGGTGAGATAATGACTTCCCTATGTGTACTGGGAGTGTGTGGAAATAAGTGGCATGAAGGCTTTTATGTATAGGAACTTTGGTAAAGGTTGCAGGTGAGACATTATGATTTACAGGTGCACCAGAGGAAAGACTGATCAGTTAAATCAGTCTGCAACCAGTCAGTAACTTGCTTACCATTTATAAATATATATAAATTAAATCTTGATTTAGTCAGCAGCATTGCTTTGCCTGCTTCTAGAGTTTTTGGTTTAAACTGATTAATGGGGTTTATTTTTTGTGTGTGCTGTATGTTCCCCCTTGTAATTAATGAATTCAGTTACTTTAAGGTGCACCCATTATTGGAAAAGATGGTCAGTTGTCCACACACAGCTAGCATAATTTCTAGAGTAGAGCAGGTTTAATTGAATGATGCACTCTAGAGCAGCTGGTCATATCTAAGGTCTCCAGGCCAGCTTTGGTTACAGAAGTATAAAGAGACTGTGCAACACTGGAACTGTGTTCTTTGCAGTGATGAAGCTCTATCCAATACCTTTGGGATTATTAGTGACCATATGTGATTGAAAACTAATCATTAGTAAATGACCTCGCTCTTGCTCTTGGGGCTAAATGCAATCATAACCTCACAGCAGTGTTCTGAAGTCCCATGTAGTTCCCTGAAGAATTCCCGGAAGAAAACAAACGTTAATACCCTTTCTGAAGAAACACATAACAAGCCATGTCTACAGACTTTTGCACCTATATTGAATTACTATAACTATGCAAACTGTGTAACTATTTGCCAGTTTTCTGGCTGAACCTTACTGGCTGCATTGGTTACAAAGAAAATGATGTGTAGCGTTTGATTGTGGTCTGTTGAGAAAAGCCGTTCCTGTCATTAGCATAACACTTTAATTGGGTTTAGCATTGGAGACCAGGAAGCTCTGCAACGGGATCTGCTTTGTCTTCAAGGGGATTTAATTACATTGCAGGCAGCACGTGAAGCTGGACCATCTCTGGAAAGTCTGTGAGGCTTTTCAGCTTGCCCTGATACAGGAGGAAATTAACCAGATTAAATCTGGGTTGTCCTCTGGTTGTCATCACCCTTTGTATGAAGGAGGGACAATAATGATCATAATAAATGTCTGTTTTACATGTTATGGGGTTCTTGCTTTACGTGCTCCTGTTTTGTTGTACTACATGTGCTTATGGTGTGGCGAGCTTTAATGATTATTTGGGAAAGGTAATGCTAGTGCAGTTGGAGAAGTGCTGTGCTGCTATTAGTGCAGAGTTGGTGCTGAGGTGATGGATGACTCACTCAGTGGTCATTACAGGCCCACGCTTGTTCTCAGGCTCCTCCACACTTCTGTGCTCTCTCCTCCCACTCGCTCTCTCGCACTCAGCTTCTGGGGACGGGACAAAAGGGGTTCCGGGGAGTGATTGCTCAGAAGCTCTGCTCTGAAGCTCTGCTCTGATTGGCTAGTTTGAGCTGTGCGATTCAGTGCGACTGTCGTTAGATCCCTCCCCCCACTGCTACGCCCCACCTCCCCCTCTCTCTAAGGCAGTGTTCCAGAGAGGATATCTGCCGTTTGCAGAGAGGAGAGGATTAACTCAACCACTCATCTCATCTGCATATATATGCTCAGCAAGGCAGACGGAGGGGCTCCACACACTTAAACACAGAACTATTTCTCTCTTCCATTCATCCTCTTCTGGACTTACTGTTCTTGCTGTGAGGAGTGATTTTTTATTTTGTTTAATGTTATCTTAAGTTGGAATTGCGGGCTCATAGAGATAGAGAAGTGACTTGTTTTGGCAGCATTCAGCTTTAAGAGCTTTCGTCCTTATCTGCCCTGCAGCTGACTCGCCGGCACCCATCAGTAATGCAATGCAGGACATTCTCAGTGTAGCAGGGAACCTCTGAGTGTCAGAGGGGGCTTTTTTTCCCCTCATATCTTGTTGTCTGAAAGTCATTGGGTTTCTCTGCTGAGCTCCTAGCAGCTCTCCAGCCGTGCAGAATCGGTTAGCAAGCGTGTCGGTATGCCGTCGCGGGAGTCCTACAGTCTCCGTAAGGGGGAGAAGTCCCTGGTGCACAAGGCCAAGCAGGAAGGGAAAGAACAGGAGATGTTGGCGGCAGCGCTAGGCATGAGGATGGGTCCTCAGAAGCCTCCTGCTACCCTCTGGCAGCCTCTTAAACTCTTTGCCTATTCACAGCTTACCTCGCTGGTGCGGCGGGCCACGCTGAAGGAGAATGACCGCGCGCCCAAGTATGAAAAAGTCCACAACTTCAAGGTAAGACCATCCTTTTCTTTACCATTCTGCCTCCCTCATACGTTAAACACTTACACTGTGTGTGTGCTGTTCATGCTGTTGTTAGTGTGTTAGTTTAAATGGTTTGTATTTATTTCAATCTGAAGCAGAGAAGTATGGAATGTCAGTGATCTACAAATTTGTTTTAGGCAAACTACTACAGATATTTCCTAAATATTTTTCAGAAGTGTACTTGCTTGTGGATTGCATGCTGTTGGCTAGGAGGAAACAGATTGAGCTTGAGTGAGTAGTTGTTGGAGTTTCAGCAGTAAGATGAGACAAACAGGGCAGCTTGAAATGATTTACAGAGTCATTTTCACAAGACCAAATCATTTTTCCCTTTTTCCTTTTTAGTGTTTGGCATATGTGACAGACCACAGTTTTGGTTGTCAGATGGAAAGATTAGGGATTGATGGGCAGAACTAGCATAGTGGCGTATCCCCATTTGGCTTCCACTACTGTCAGCAGTGGTGTCTTCCCTTTCAACTACATCCTTTTAATTTCACTTTTCTTTCTTGCTATGTTACCCTTTTTAACCTTTTTATGTATTTCCTGCATAGTTTAATGTATTTTCTCACATTTGTTGTTGTTTGTTTGTTTACTCTCCCCTTATTTATTCATTTTATTCATTTATTTATTCTCTTTATCTCTTTATATCTCTGTTTTTGTTTTTTTTCTCTCTCTCTCATCCTTCATTTTCCCTCTCATCCTTCATTTCAGTGTTTTCTCCATGAGTAATGGAGTTCAGAAGCAGGGGCACCTCAAAGGCTATAAGACTGCTGACTCCACAGAATGTTTCTCTTTTAGCTTCTCTCTTCTAACCTTTCTCATCTGTGTGTCATCATACTTTTTTGTTTCTCAAGGGCTGCTTCTGCATATAACAGCAGAAGCAATGTAATTACAACCAAATGGTGACATTTGATTGTAATTACATAGACCTAAATTCCATGAATGAATGAGGGAAGGAGGAATAAGTTACAGACAAATTTTCCTATGAAGTGATGCTAAAAGGCTGCAGATTAATACATTTTAGACTTAAATGTTGCTCTTAGTCTTTATGTTGAGCCAGTAACAATGGAAATTACACTTCTTTCTTTAGACCCCTGAGTGGGTTTGATGTGTATGATATTGCTTTCATCACCTTCCCTGGTGTGTGTGGTAGAGAGGAAGCGTACAGGGTCTGTAAACCTGCTTATGTTCACTGAGGCCATGGTTAATTTGCTCCAGCAGTCAGTGTGTCCCACAGCAGCAGCAGCAGCAGCAGCTTGTCCCCCGCTCTGCTCCCCAGAGAGATGCTGAGACGGCTCCTGATTGGCCGAGCTGTTACCTGGTGCAGAGGAGAAAAGGAGTGATAGCTATTTGCCATGAAAGAGAGAGAGAGGGAGACCTTGCTGAATGGTCCAGCCACACACTGCATGCCTGTGCTTGTGTGTCTGTATTTCTTTGTTCTTTTCTCACACATATCTCTCTTTTAAACTCCTGTTGTCTTCCTCTCTGTCTCTCCCCCTCTCATTCTCTGCTGAAGAATCATTTTTGAGTGGGTTTAACAGTCCATCAAATTTGATATGACTGTAGTGCCTCCTGTATCCATCTCGCACTTAATCCTCCAGTCCATAATGTGGCATCCTGAAGAGCAATGAGTCGAGTATGTGCGTGCTGCTCATGTTTTTTTTTTTTCCCTGTCCTGTTTTCTCTCTGTCCTGTAGGTGCACACTTTCAGGGGTCCACACTGGTGCGAGTACTGCGCTAACTTTATGTGGGGACTCATTGCTCAGGGAGTCAAATGTGCAGGTGAACAAATGCGCGCGCACACACACACACACAACCAGTTTTAATAGTATTTGAGGGGGAAAACCTACAAATAATATAAAATTGTTTACAGAATTTTAGATTCACAGTTTCATTTCTTACTGTCAATGCAATTCCACCATAATGATAAATCTTGTTTATTTATGTATAAATCGTACATCCCGTTAATTCATATTAATTCATAATTACTAAATATTGAGATGTTACCACATACCTCCAACAACAGTTCATTCTTCTTTTCGTTTTTAAAAACATACTTATGTGAGATCACAGAAATGCTGAAAAGGCTCAAAACAATTTAACATAAATGTATTTGTGGCCAGTGGATTAAGAGATGCGTGTAATAGTGTAGTGGTGTGATGGCTGTTGGTTTATGTGTGGTTTAATTCATTAACTCATCTGCATGTGAGACGCTTAGTCTCCATGATGAAAGATTGCTTTTTGGCTTAACTAACGGCTGAGGGAATTGTTTTTTTGAACTGTATCTCTGTAGTATTGCTTAAATGGGTCACACTGAATATGGTTTAGAAGTAACAGCATATAAATATTTGAATATTTGCCAATTCAGAATTTGTTGTTGCTCTTACCCAAGCCACTGATGAGAGCTGCATGTATTATTGTATCAAATATTTGTAACAGTGTTACATTGTTGAAACCAGTCTGTAAACAGGCCTAAACTCCTGGGATTCCATTAGCATGATCAGTTTCTGATGATTTCTTCATGGTTTTGTTAATAATTAGCTTCTCTCAACATTTCAGCTATGACCTATGTTGATTTTGATTAGAATATTATGATGAACTTAAGGGTACAGAGTTCATTTTTTCAAAACGACAGTGTGTGTGCCGTCTTTTTCTTTATTATTTATTATGTCATGTGATTTAAGGTATTGGTCACTGAGCGGCGATGAGACAGGCTGGTGTGTGTTTTAATGTTTTATTTATAGGACAAACTTGGCTACACTTAATGTTTTCAAGGACTGTTCTAATGAATAATACATGAATCTATTTGAAAGCATCGTGTGTTCAAAGCTGTTATTTTGAGGTTCCTTTTGTAGATGGGTTTGTAGATCTCTCTCTCTCTCTCTCTCTCTCTCCCCCTCTCCCCCTTGCGCGCTCTCGTTTTCCCACTCTAATTCTATCAGTGGTGCTGATAGAAACTGGGACAGCGAAGCCTCATTTGATGTTGAAATTTGCATTACACAATGCCCCGTCTCTTTCTCACTGTGTGTGAGTTTGGGTGGGTGCCAGTATGCCAGCCCCTGTGTCTGTGCATGTTGTGCCACATTGCTTCATCAGGGTAAAGCCCCCTCCCCCAATGCCATCATGGCGGAGGGCAAAACAAAGCTGGCATGTCTTTATAATGAAGCAAGAGTTCTAGGAGGCATTCTCTCTCTCTCTCTCTCTCTCACACACACACACACATACACACACACACACACACACACACACACACACACGTATTGAAATTCTGTCCCCATAGGCAGAGATAGGTCACTCAATGTTACACTCTTATTCAGAGCTCTCAGTGTGAGAGGCTATAGAGGTGCTGCAATCCAGCCAAAGTGGTGCTTCAGTAATATCTGTGGTTCACTATAAGCATGTGCTGGAGTTCAGTACACACACACCTACACTCACAAGCTTATCTTCCTAGTCTATTGCGTGTGTCTTGGTGTGTATATGTGTGTACATCCCCCCAGAGGCCTCTTGTGCCCCACCTTAGCCTGGTGGGGATCATCTCGGCACCAGCCATCTGAACACAGGATCAGTGGCCCTTAGAGGACAGCCTGAACCTCTCGGCACCTGCCCTCCATTACAGCGCCTGTCTGTTCTTCTTAAGAGATCCCTCACTCTCTTTCATAAAATAATTACATTTCTGCATCAATGAATTTAAATGAAGGCACAGTTGCTCAAGGGGCCATTTTTTAATCAGAGTCTTTTTGAATTGGTGTCGCCACGGCATATTCAGTAGTTTGTTTTCAACAAATGGGTTAAACGTTCTTAATTTTAATTACAGAAACTAATAGGACAAAGGGTTTTCACCCACATTTGCCAGTGTAAAAAGGCTACAGACAGGAGGATTTATTAATGAGTTTTATCTTTTAGAAAAAGGTTAGAGTGACTGTATAATGAACAGTCCCAGGTAAGTAGGTTTTCCGTTCCTGGTGCTGTTTTCAGTTGTTTTCTTCTGTTCAGAGTGGTGTGGGGTAAGAGAAAGCTAAAGCTAGCTAAGTAGCTGCTAAAGGCTGCTACTTTTCCTTTAAGGAAGAACTGTAAACAATGAGGCCAGGCTTTATAAAGATTATGATTAAAGACAGTTTTAGTGAGTTGAATATATGCACTCAGGCCAAGAGGAGTGTAGAGCTTTGAAGATCTGCCCCATTTTAAAACTGGAAATGAAGTCTGCCCTGCAGCTCTCAGAAGGGCTGTGTTTCGCTGGTTTGTGTGTGTGGGGAGGAGAAAAGAGCTTTCGCTCTCTTTTCTGTCATTTTCTCTCACTCTCTTTCTGTCTCTTGCTCTCGCTCACCCTCTCCTTCTCTCTCGCCCCTTCAGGCCACATTGTTTTCAGCACAGCTCTAATTCCCTAATTCTCCCCTAGAGCCCTGCTCACACAAAGCAGTGGAGTTTGTGCATCTGCCCCAGCTCTAAGCATACTGCCGCTCTGGCTCTCTGCTCATTCCCTGTTCTCTCTCCCTCTCTCTCTCCCCCTCCCTCTCTCTCTTTCTCTCTCTGCTCATTCCCTGTTCTCTCTCTCTCTATCACTCTCTCCCAACCCTCTCTCCTCTCCCCCCCACATGGTGTTACCTGCTCTGGAGCAGCTGGCCCATTGCATTAATATATTAATGGACTAATTTGCCTGCGTTTATAACTCCAGGCTCAGTCTCTGTTATTGGGTGAGATTGAGCCTGTTTCCATGTTTACACTCTTATAATTTGTGCTGCTCTGTTGATTTTGTGATTCTTTATTGCAACATATACAAACAGATTGTGTTTTATAAGCATGTGATATGAAACCTCATGAATTTTCTCTTGGTGTTTGTTCGCTTAGATAATCATGAGGCAGTAGCATGCAGATTTTTCCAAAGTTGTTTGTAAGACTGTTTATTTGCACAGTCATGCTTCTTTGTCACCATATCCTGCCATGTTCTTTTGATACTACAAACCCCATTGTTCTATGAACATTGTAATTGCATTTGTGATTTTATAGCCCAGAGAAGACTGAAGTGGCTCATGCATTTTTTATCAGGCTTCATTTGTAGTCTTGGCGTGCCTCTCCAAGGTGACACCAATAGTGTGCCTATCAGCCAAGTAGATGATGACATCAGAGATTGGAGGACATTGACACAGTTTGGACAGTTATTGATTAAGGAGACTGGAACCTTACCATGCTGGAATGTTGGATGAAAAATTAACCCAGTCTGTTCTAGCCGCAGGAGATGGACAATCAATAATTATATTAGCCTCAAACTGCTGGGCTTGGCGATTTTTTTTTTTTGCTGTTTGCTATAAATTTTGAATTAGCATGGATCGTATATGCCTAAGCATCCGAGCAACAACAGACAATGTCCCTGAAAATGTTTAGAAGCAGGACAGCCTCCTTTTTATATTACTTACGTATTGCACCTTGTTGTTTGTTGCAGACTGTGGGTTGAATGTTCATAAGCAGTGCTCCAAAATGGTGCCTAACGATTGCAAGCCTGACCTGAAACATGTGAAGAAAGTGTACAGCTGTGATCTGACCACACTAGTCAAGGCTCATAACTCCAAACGGCCTATGGTAGTGGACATGTGTATACGGGAGATTGAATCACGAGGTGAGTAATCATCCTTAAACTCAGCCATGCATGTGTTTATAGGCAGTGCAGTGTAATCACCAGTGTTAACGCCTTCAGAGATACACCAACATTTATTTGTCTTTTTCCAGTGTTTTAATGAATTTTGGATGTATGACTGTTAAACTAAATGTGTTTTACATTTGAAAAAGAATTGCTCATGTTTACAGTTTTTTTTCCAGCATGCGTCTTTCTGCTTGTAAAGTTAACACGAGGATAAATGCAAACAAACAAGAAATTAGTAAAAAAGTATCAAGATTTGCTTGTAAAAAAAAAGTAATTGATAGTTTGTGAGCTTGTAAGGAGAACACAGGTTCCAGATTTCTCCTCAATGCCATCACACATGGCTTGGATTTGTGAAATTCCATCTGCAGCTTCTGATTTAATATAATGAAGGACTGACAAACCAGGTGTCTGATGGGAACTACAATCAATACTGGACTTTCAGTATTGATAAATACAATCAGTATTACATAGAATCTGTACATAAAATCACTTTTTACTGTATGTTTTTTAATCTATTCTTTTATTTAGTGTATGTAGTAATATGAATGTAAAAAAACACTCACTGCTTATCTATTTTATTTTTATTTTATTTTGATCTTCATAAAGGGAACACGAGCCTAAGAATTTCATTACAGTAATGATGCTACATTATCTGTATATGACAATAAAACTTGAAACTTAAACAGTTTTCAAATATTATTTTCACAGGTGCCTAAGACTAATATGTCATAGCATTGCACAGTATTATCCGAGGTGCAGCAAACCATTTATTCATTTGTAGATAAAGACATTTTTACAGTAACCCCTCTGCTTTGCTTTAGGTCTGAAGTCAGAAGGTCTCTACAGGCTGTCTGGCTTCAGTGATTTAATCGAAGATGTGAAGTTATCATTTGACCGAGGTATGTTTCCCTTTGTGTACGTGTGACAAACACTGCAGCTCAGCTCTGATGAAATACAGTAATATTATTTGAAATTGCCTGCATGCCTGCACACGGCCCTTTATGCATAATCCTTCAGTGTGTTAAACACCCACATGTGTTCCCAGCGCCGTTTTTTTAGGTCACTCTTTGTCTAACAGTGGGAACGCCATGTGTTTGCTTACTGTCGGGTAGCCAGAGCTGCTTTCATGTGGAAGTGCAGCATTTGTGTGAGGATTACTCTCCCTCTTCACAGAGGCAGTGTGTCCCCAGGAGTCCTCGGCTTCTGGCATTAAACACAGACGCAGCCAGGACAAATGGACAATGTCAGACACAGCTTAGCCTCTGCAGAGAGCACCTACTGAGTTCAGGGGAAAGGCTTCGCAGCTGAATGTTTAAAAGTAATTTTGAGGAAATACAGCTTTTATGAAGCTTTCCATCCCTCAAGTGGAGAAGGCCCCGGGGCTAGAATGCAGCTTTCAGTGATAGTGAAGATGAGGCAGCGTAAGAGAGGACAGAATGGCAGGGGAAAAAAGAGAGATAGAAACTGATGCATTAAAAGAAGTAAATAAGCGAGAAGGGGC
Organism: Hemigrammopetersius urotaenia; assembly: GCA_037974485.1. NCBI lineage: Eukaryota > Metazoa > Chordata > Actinopteri > Characiformes > Alestidae > Hemigrammopetersius > Hemigrammopetersius urotaenia. Next base: position 14,729,169 of record JBBPDC010000002.1, on the reverse strand, counting down.
ATGAGAGAAGCAGCCAGAGAGGAAGTGGGCTAGTGGGGCATGAAGGAGAGCAGGGTATCACCCCTGGCAGAGTGTCTGCTCGGCTCTGAGCATTGTGATGAGACCCAGCAGTAGACTGATGCCAAAGTATAGAGTGCCAGAAAGCATTGAAATACAGCCACCACAGCACTGCACAGTGGGTCCTACTTCTACAGGCTATGCTGTGCAGGAGCTGAACTGCAGGACAAAATACGATCTGCCCTTCCTACATGTCTTCCCTTTATTTTCACACACCATGTATGAACTAAAGTGATTTGTGGTGAGCCCTTGGTCAAGCCTTCTTTCTGACTCTCTGTGCAGATGGAGAGAAGGCAGATATCTCAGTGAATGTGTATGAAGACATCAACATCATCACAGGGGCTCTTAAACTCTACTTCAGGGATTTACCCATCCCCGTTATCACTTATGACGCATACCCACGCTTCATTGAGGCTGCCAGTGAGTTTCTGTCTTATTTTCTGCTCCCTTATCTGCATTTGCAGTGTTGCTAATTTTTTAAGTACTGATCTGCACTAAAATCATTAAATTGACAGACATTTGTTTAACTCTAAATAATGCATATAAAAATGCATAGTTGTGTAGAGATGTGAGATTATATGCTAAGAATAATGCGTGATTTAGATCTGCTGAGCTGCTTTTCTGTATAAGTGAAGGAGCATCTCTACTGTTCCACAGTGATGCCTGATGGCTTGTGTAGTTTAGCTGACAGATCACATTTAAAATCTCTTTGGCTAATATCTCCAATTAGTCCTGTCACGATCACAATTATTTTTCCTGGTGATTAATTGACATTTAATTAGGTGAAGATCTGTTTTAGCTATCATTTCTTGCTGCTGCCCTTTTGTAGGTTTTTGTCCTTTAGTTTTCTCAACCCCAAGTGATCAACATTTCCAATCAACATGCTGTATATCCTCATGCTGCCATGATACTTGATAGATTTGTAAAATCTAATGACTGCAGAATCTGATTATGGTCATCCTTAGTAATTGCAGTCATCTGAAATAATTGCAATCAGGTGAATATGAAATTATTGCCAGGCCTATGCACAGTGGAGAATAAGAACTTTGATGGAAGCAAACATATCAAAAGCAGCCCAGATTTTCACTTCGTATTTTTCATTGTCATTTGACTGTTGTTGGATACATTTCCAGAGATTTGCTATTTATGGCTTAACCCACTGACAGAGTGCAGACAGACTGACTTGTTTGTTTGTCTTCTCAGAGCTAGCAGAGCCAGACGAGCGTCTCGAGGCGTTACACGAGGCTCTGAAGCTGTTGCCTCCTGCTCACTATGAAACGCTGAGGTATCTGATGGCTCATTTAAAAAGGTGAAAAGCACGCTTCATACCTACTCTCGCACCAACACGTTACCTCACTGTCTCACTGCATGCATGTATTTTGCAGTTCTACTACTGTACCTTATGCTGCCCTCTTAACTTTGGATCATTTAACCATGGATCTCAGAAACGCTTCATATTCTCAAGTGTGTGATTTCTGTCTGTGCATTTATAGGGTAACCCAGAATGAGAAGGATAACCTGATGAATGCAGAGAATCTGGGAATTGTGTTCGGCCCCACTTTGATGCGAGCGCCGGACCTCGATGCCATGACTGCTTTGAATGACATCCGCTACCAGAGGCAGGTGGTGGAGTCTCTGATAAAGAACGAGGACATCCTCTTCTAACCTCAACGCCATTGCGCTTCCTGGATGAAGGAACACTTTTTATCATGGACTGCACTCCACTGCTGTGCTGTATCATTGTTTCTTTTTGTGCAAAAGACTTGAATCTCAAGATGAAGGAGCCACTGTAAATACCAATTTTTTTTCCACGTCTGATGGACCAGTACTAACTGCTTAGCATTCTCTTTTCTCCCATTTAGTGGGTGCGGATTATGTACCTTTAATTTGCATGTCTTCCTCCCCATTTTTGTCGGGGGTCATTGAAACTGAAGGACAGGACTGTGCAAAACGAGCGCGGTTTATTTTGGGGTGGTTTCAGGGTTATTTTGGAATAGCCCTGTAGCTCACACTCCCGCAGCATGTGGTAAAGCTCGTGAAATGTGACATGTTGTGACTGTGCTTTTATTTTGTCCCGTGGATGTATAGTATTTCCCTCTTGCCAAACAGGCCTTTTGAGTTTTGTGAGACATTGTAAATGTGATAGATTCCAGTGAGTTTTGATGACACTTTACTTGGAATGCTGATAAATCTACAGAAGACACACTTGTAAAATCAGTGAGTAGTGTGACGATCCTTAGTTAACAGGTGTAGTACCAGTGCAGCATGTGTCGTTTGGTGATGTCACTGCCAACTGGTTGAAGTTTTATTTTAATTCATTAATTTACTGTTGGGTTGCTTATATATTAATGGACTAGATTATTTTTTTTATCTCAAATTATGATGTACATTCCTTTTTTCATTTTGTATATGTTGTGGGTTTTATGAATGTAATTTAACACGTTTCTATATTCCAAGCAAAGTGTCACCATTTTAACTACAAACCTGTGATTTACTTTGTACACTTTCTGCCTACAATCTGCCTTTCCATGCAGTACCTCTTCAGGTGAAATCTTCAGAGAGTCCTCTGTTTTCTAGTCATAAAGAATCTCCTTATTCTCAGTGTCTGTTGTTGTAGTCTGGCCTTCAAGGATCTCTTGCACTCTCAACAAAACTGGCTGATGTTTTTTAGTTGTAATGTTTTTGTATTTGATTTGCGCATGAATACATTAATTTATTAAACTTCACTTTTAGAAATGTGGTGTTCAGAGCTGTCTTGCATCTTGACTCTGCTGGACTAATTCCACAATGTGTTGACCACATTATTTGGCAACCTTCTTATTAGGCTCCTCTTTGAGTGACCTTTACAAAAGGACTTGTACATGTCCATTATGTCGGGATGTTTGCAGTGACAGTTCAGCGACCCTCAAGACTGCAAGCCCTCCAACCCTCCGTCAATCAAGCTGATTTGTTTAGAGATTATCACAGAAGCTACTGTACCTCAGGCTGCATTTGTCCCCCTAATCATGCTGAGCTCTATTTTCCCAACGCGAGGGAAGGTTCATGGTTCGTTTTTAATTACTCTTGATGGGTTGCCCGCCCCCCCACAGCATGAAAAAAATGTCATGACTTATCTTACTTCATTTAGACGTCCTGCTTCTCTACAATTATGGTGACTATTTGGTTGCATCTGCCCCATCTTTTGGAGGGTTCTTATCTGTGATCCCATGGTTCCTGTGGTCCCTGGCTGAGAGTACTGTGATTTGAGGGGTGGGGGGAGGGGGGTCATCTTGGTCTATGTTGGCAGCTGGTGAGTCTTAATTTACCATGAAATTCCATTAAATTATCCTCCATTGTTCTCTTAGTTAGCCATAGGTACACCAGTGCAGGTTAGGATATTAAAAGATGTGAAGCTCTTCAAGCTAATTCTGTTCCTGATTCAATAGCTTCCTGTTTTTTCTCCTCGTATGTTCTGCCCATTCTGCTTTGTACTTCGGTGTTGATGCTGTAGTTATTTTTCAGTCATTTATTGGAGTGCATTAATATCACTATAGGGTTGATATTTTACCAGCACTAGAAAAAGGGATCCAGATTGCTTGTAAGTGTACATATATTGCATGCATTAACTACCATTCCTGTCCATTTTTGTCCCAGCAGACCCAGATGTTTTGGGGAGGTTTGCCTTGGTTTTTGTTTTTGTTTTTCTTCACATTGCCATTTCCTCTTGATGTGTTAACGTAGCCCCTAGAGCTGTGTGTCGCACTCCACTGACTCTTGAGTGAAAGCTGAAAATTTATGAAAAAATCGCTCCAGTGGCCCCGGTTTTGTGGAAGAGTGATTTATTGTTATTGAGCATCAGCAATCCATCTGTATTAATCGCACAGGGCAGCAGAGCGGGTGAAGAGGCCATTTTATCCAGGCTGCCGCTGCATTAATGCCACAGCGGCTGAACCCTGATCCGCACCCATCAAATAACACACACCAAATTAATCACGAGACCACGGTGCCTTTTCACACTAATGAATTGGAATGCCCTCCCGCGATGCGTGAGATAAATTGACCTTTTTGGGTCGGGCAGGCGCGGTGGAAGCGACGTTTCCACGTGCAGAGAGCTGCCCTATATAGTCAAATACTAATGTGAAGTGAAATATTGAAATCAAGCACAGAAGTGACAGACGTGCACAGAATGCATCCTTGTCCTTGAGTGCTCTAGGTTCTTTAGTTTTCAGTTAAATGGCTAAATGAATGTTATGTATGTTTGCATTTTGTGTTGTGAGGCAATTCATTTATGAAATAGATTTTTTGTACATTATTAGGGTTGATAATATCTCTTTCATAGCCCTTTAAATTATGTGTCAGGAGCTGCTCCTGGAATAGAATGTCAGTTATGCAAAATCTTTTTTTTTTTTTTTTACTTTTAACTTCACGTTCTTAGAATGCAGAGGCATGTAAAGAATCTTTGATCTTGGCAAAGATTGTAAGAGGTGCATTACACTTCTCTGAACATCCAAAACAGCTGTTTGTCCGTGTTGGGACTGAGCTCTAAAGGGACTGAACATAAAGAGCTGGGACACATCAGAGCTGGACCTCATACAGGGCTTGAATGTGGGGGGTGTCTGTCTGTCTGTCCATGCTTGTGCTGTCTACATATCCCTCTGGTCTTGTTGCAGGCCTTTTGTGTCCAGTTCACATGCTTTTTTAGACCATTTTAGCTGTGTTAATGCGTATGGAATGAAATTTCCCAAGGGTCTGGAGTTGTAACACTTGACTCCATCATGGCCACTTTTGGCCAATTGAATCCCATAAAAACTGCATTTTTTAATTCCTTGTTATTTACACTGTCAAATCATACAATTTGGGTTACAATGCTTTCATACTAAACTCATCAAATGAGAAATGTATTTTTTAGTGGTTTCTACCAGATTTGACCAGATATTTTCTATATTCTACCAGAATATAGAAAATGGCCATGTTTGAGGTTGTTTTCTAACAAGTGCATTGTGCAAACAATCTTGTATTTGAAGGATTAAAAAAAAACAAAGTAATAGATATTTGATACTTATGACTATAACTGACGTTGGCAAAAACTTGGCAAAAATGGCAATACATATATATATATATATATATATATACTAAAATTATATATAAATATATGGCCATTATATGCATATGCCATATATATGTTCTATAAAATTGCTCGCTTGGCCAAAAATAGATAAAGGACATAATCTGGTAGAAACCACTAAAAACTAAATTTTTCATTTGTTGAGTTTAGAATGAAAGCATTTTAACCCAAATTGTACGATTTGACAGTGTAAATAACATTTTTTAAATAATTTTAAAATGTAGTTTTCATGGGTTTCTATTGTCCAAAAGTGGCCATGAACAAGCTGAAGTGATAGTAAAAACGAACAAGGCCAGAGGGATATTCTGAGCACGGCTGCTGACTGTGAATGGAGCTCTACCTCTACCTTTCACTCAAGGTCAAACAGGTTTAATGCTGCCAGGACAAATGTGCAGGGCTGGGATGCAAGTGGCCCTGTCTATAATTTGTGTGTGTATGTGTGAGAGAGAGAATGGTTAGGTGGGTGGGATACTGATCTCTCTTAATTCAGCACTTGCCAGAACTGACACTCTGTCTCTAAACAAGATGAATGATGCAGGGGTGTGAGCGAAGGAGTGATGGGGGAGGAGACCGGGCGAAATGGTCTGCTGGTCTAGTGGACTGTGTGTGGGGGTGTTGATTATGTGTGCAGCAGTCAGAAGAGTTTGTGTTGGACCAGCCTGTGTAGCAGCTCTGCAGGATGTTGCAGTAGGATTGTAGGCTCCACAAACTGCGCTTTCTCTTTACACTCGCAGCTTTTGTGAGATGCTCTTGTTCACTTAGAAACTTCTTGTAATGTGAGTGAATTTAATCTGACTATAATGTACATTAAAGTAATGAAGGTCTTCTCTGCCTACTCTGAAGTTGCTTAGTACAGAGTAAGGATAAGTAGCCCGCCTCTGGTGATAGTATGACAAGATCAAGCTACTTTTCTGTGGCCTGTACATAACTGGGATGTTTTGTTATGACAGAGGTGACAGGTGCATTTGAGGGGAAATGAATGGGATTAGGATCTGGAAAGTTTCGATGATGATGGTGATGTCTTTGTCATGTTTCACATGATAAGGATTTTTTTTTTTATGGCCAGCAAGACAGGATACTTCTTAGGTGCTTTTGCATGACTTTTTGCAAAACAAATGTGCAAAAACAGGAACTGTGTACCTAAATAAAGTGCGCTACCTCTTAAAAAGGATACAGATGTTTCTGAGCATAAAATTTATTTTTGGAACTGCAAGGTTTTTCTATTTCCAGTTTTACTGTTCACTTGTTTACCTTGTAGCACATTTATTTATTTATTTACATACAACAGGAATACATTTGAAGAACACAAAATTAGTCCATTTTGAAAATATAAAGATGTTTTGTTTAGAAATCATATTAACACTACTGAATCCCATGCATGAATTAGAAAACAATTATTCATAACTTTGCTAGCAATTAAGCTATGCAGCACATAACTGCATGTGTATTAACACACTAACAACTAATTGATTTAAAGATGCATTTTTTTGGGTTGTTTTGAACCCAGTTGAAATTTCCACACAGTTCAATTCAGTCATTTTCTAGGAATTTAAACACAAAATTTGAGATCCATTTTTGAATCTGATGGGACAAGCTTTAAAAATCTAACCATAAAACAAACTGAAGTATGTAAATAAAATGTGAGGTTTGCTTAAATTTGTGCTGAAGTGTTGATCCCTATGTCTCAGACACAGATTAAGCAGGTGAAGTCTATGGAAGCCTTAAGGCAACATTAACACTGCAGGTTGTGGAGGGGAAAGGGCACTAGAACTGCTGGTGGGGGCAGATTGCGGAAGGTAAAGAGCATTAGAACTGCGGGTGGGGCAAGTGGGAAACTGAGGAGGGGTGTAGTGATGTCAGATTCAGCCATCTGGAAACATCCGAGCAAAAGCTGGGGCCTCTCAGCTCCAGCTTGTGGAATGATTAAGCCATGATCTAATATAATAAGCCCATGCTGAGTGGGCCTTTTGGCAACAAGAAGAACTGCCGTTTATAGAGTGCACCGAAAAAACAGAAGAATTTTCTTTGTTTGCATTTTTCAGGTGTACAGTATGATGCAGTACTTCTTATAGAACAGTTTAACAGAACTCTTACCAGAACTCTTGACGCAAAAAATGCAAACAAACTACAGAAAAAACATATCAAGCTTTGTTTTGTTTGACAAAAAATATATTATATACTTTGTGGGCTGTAGTGAGAACACAGATTTTCTTCCAGATTTCTCCTCGATGCCTCCAGCCGTTGTTTGGATTTGTGAAATTCCACCAGCATCTCCTGATCTAGTTTAATGAAGGACTGACTGAGTTAAACTAGCTTTCTGATTACAGGTCGTACTGGGCTTCCCCAAGGAGCACGGTGATATAATGTACATAACATTAATATTTACTGTATAATGTTCTTCTTTTCAGTTTTATTTGATATATTTAGTAAACAATAACTCCCTCACTGCTCATCTAAACTGACATTTTTGCCGACTTTTGTGCAGTAATGTATATTACATATATAAAATATGTACATTGTGTCATTACATTGCCAAATTCCACAAAGACATACCTGTGATGACTTATTATGATGTAAGACAGTATTATATTCCATTATGCTTGTGCTGTGTTGGTGTGTGTTTGGGTGTTGGAGTGTGGAGAACACATGAGCCTTGGATTAGAGGGATATTTGTCTCTGGTTTCATGTGCTGGACGGCTGAGGTGTGTGTGTGTGTGACCATGCTGTGACACTCTGCAGAGCAGGGCAGAGCACTTGGTGGCCATCAGTGAAACAGGACTCACTGGTACTGAGATTCAGTTATTACATTTTTAAGAACAGAAATAAACAACTACAAAGACTTAATAGAGCATAGTATTACAGTCATTGTATTACTAACACTCTGCTGAAACGAGATTTTCTTTGTAGATACCGGTTACAACAGCATGAAGTGGATTCACTTGGTTTCTCTTCTCCTGACTGTCTTTACAGGTACGTTTTCTTTAAATCTGTAACCTGTAAAAAACTTAAGGCATGAAATGTTTCAACACTTTGTGATGTAAAGGAGGTACATGCCGGATATATTGCATGTTTTAGTGTGTGACAGTGTTTATCATTACTGGAAGCACTTGTTAGCTGAGCTTCAGCTTCAGATTTGTCAAAACTCATGCATAGGAGGCTCAGATGTGTTTGCTGCCCATACCAGAAACAATTTTATTTGGTGGGTTTCATGAAAGATCCTTTGTAGATCTTCCCAGTGACATGTTTATTAACCATCGCGTTAACTTCTCTCTCATCTTCTTTTCCCAACCTTTTCCTCCTTATGCAAAATCTTCTTTCTAACCTAAAAACTAAAGACACATAGAGGCCTTCGTGTGTTTACAGTGCACGAACTTGTAAACCGAAGGGTCAAAAGAGTTTTAATGTTCTCTTGTAAAGCGTGAGATAGAATATCTCTGTTTTTAGACTGCACAACACATTGATTTGATTGACAGCTACAGATGTCCAAGTGACTGCTGGTGACTTTTTTTTCGCTCCCCCCGGAGATCATTGTATAGTTACTGATTATTGAGCCTGGCCAAGGTGAATGAAGAGACATACTGACACAGTTTGAAATTCTCCTGCACAAACATGAATTAGGGTTCGATGTGTGTTTATTCGGACTAAAATCACTTTCTGAAAGCCTGGAATACAAATTTCTAACCTTCAATCTAGCAACAGAATTTAAATAAGACATTTAAGTGCCTACTAAGGCTTAGAAATGTTGACACGAGACACCAGCAGTCTGGATGATAAACAAGGAGCGGAACTCAGAAAGGCTTTCCGGTAACTCTAGAACTAATGGAACTTTCACGCGTTCCCTCTCAGTTCCCACATCAGGCAGAGCAAAGGGCCCGCTGCCAGAACGCCATACATCAGAACCCAGTCCCCTCTCAGCTCAGACTCAGTTCAGTTTATTTAGAGAGTCTGCAGTGACACTGGCTGACCTTATTTTTTACAATTCACACCGAGTATAGATTGAACCTTACAGCATCAGATATTTGTATACTCTCAAATGTGAAATACATGAAAAATGCAGCCCCTCAAGTGTTTCTTTATAAATGTATATATATATATATATATATGTGTGTGTGTGTGTGTGTGTGTGTGTGTGTGTGTGTGTGTGTGTGTGTGTGTGTGTGTGTGTGTGTGTGTGTAAAAAGATCTGTGGAAATGCTTTTTTTGTAACTGTTTATTCATGATACGTCTGCTCCATGTGATTAAATACATTTTGTTTTTACACGGATTTGCACTGAAATGTAATTTGTCATTTCACATGCATTTTGCTAGGCCAATCAATGAACTTGACCTAGATTTTTGTAAGTAATTATTACAACAATAATATTTATCAAAATATGTTAAATAACTCTAGATTATAATAAATATTGATTTAAAAAATACACTTTTTGCAGTACCATCACAGCCCACCAGAGGGCTATGCCATAGAGGAACCACTTGTAATTTCTACAGAATAAAAATGACCTATGGACTAATATTTTTTGCTTTAATACTTCAGCCTTAAATAAAAATTAAACATTTATGTTCCTATACTACTATCTCCTGTGAACATACTTAATGCTGCAGTAATGTCGGAGGGTTTCCCAGTTTAAAGACTATGAAAATGCACCTCTGATGATGTGTCTTTAAGGTAGGAAGAATTTTTGAAGAACTTAAACTGCTGTGGGGTGAGAGAACCATGATGAATAAAATGTACATTTGAGAATTCTGTTAAACCAGTTAGGCTGAGGGATACAAAGCTGCAATACAGTCCTGTAGAAAGTGAAATAAACTATGTTAAAATGAGGTTAAACCACAATGCTCCTTTAAGAAACTAAAAGTAAGGTTCCTGACTGGCGCAACTGATGCTTCATATGACTCGGAGGGAGCATGTGCTACCCTTCACCATCCCAGTGTCATGTGTATGCTAATGGGTGGAACTGCAGAGTAAATTGATGGGAAAAACCAGGAAAATAACAGTATTGGTCATGAACTCTTTGCCACATTTGTTTTTAGTTTTTTACAGTAAATTTTTACATTATTTCAAGGCAACCTAATGGTAGATCAAGACAGTAATTAAATCCAGCGCAGTACTGTTCTGTACTGATATTGTAGTGTACTGTGTCTTTGGAGGAGTTTTATTGTTGTGTTTTATGTTGAGCAGGACTGGTGTGGTGTTCGAATGATGAGACTCGTCTGGTTAAAAATCTCTTCACTGGGTATAATAAGGTGGTCAGACCTGTCAATCACTTTAAGGATCCAGTGGTGGTCACTGTAGGACTACAGCTGATCCAGCTTATCAGTGTGGTATGAGATACTGTCCCCCGCTCTGTAAATCTGTGTGTTTTGTGTATAGTCTGTTGAATATGTTAGCACTGATCTCTCAAAAAAAGGCATGTACTTTTAGGATGCAAATGCTGTTGAAACCCTGAAGGCTACATCTTCAGTACTTTTAGTTAGAGACTGTCACTGTGTTGTAGTTATACTTTTTAAATTGTACTGCCTTTTTTTTTTAACCAATGCAACTTGCACCACTTTCCTCTGAGAAACTGAATGTAGTGTATCTTTAAAACTCGGTTAATGTACGTAATTGAATTGGATCCCATTGCACCATTGAAGGTTCATTGTCTGTTCACTGGAAGACTAAAATTTACCTGGACAGCGTCTTTTTATCTGACAGTGTATGTACTGGAAACAAAACTCTAATCCCTTTCACTTCTGGCCTCTCTGACAGGATGAGGTTAACCAGATCGTAACTAGCAATGTGCGCCTGAAACAGGTAATTTAATAGAATTTATGTTTGATTTGTTCTTTTTTGCTGTTATTAAGGTATTAGCTCATGACATAACTTAATACCCTTTTGTAGGTATTAAAGTCTTATGCTCCATCTCTCTTATGATTAATACTATTATTATTTAATCCACTTACTCTGCCTACAGCAATGGAAAGATGTGAACCTGCTGTGGAACCCAGAGGAGTACGGAGGGATAAAAAAAATCCGAATTCCATCCACTGACATCTGGAGGCCTGACCTCGTTCTCTATAACAAGTAGGACATCAGGCCACTTCCTTTTGATCTGAGTCTTCTGCATTCAAGCACGCTTACGTAATGTGAGCTGATGGAGTCATGTAGACTCACGTAAGAGTGACGTTTTCTGTCCCATGACTAATGCGCTAGAATGGATTTGTGGGTGTGTTTGTGTTTATGCAGTGTGTGTGGGAATGGAAGAGCACTTATATTGCAGCAAGCTAAATCTGGACCTCTCATCGCAGATTTCTGCTTCTTACTATAAGCTGTATCTAACCTACATGTATACCCATGGCGCACACACACACACACACACAAAAACATGCAACACACACAGCCATTTCTCCCTGACAACCAGCCTGCAGCCTGTGAGACCCATGCCGTCGCTGTGCTGGTTGGCTGGCACGAGCTACAGTGAAAGTGATGTGATGCCAGGACCATGGCTGTCTCCAGGCAAAGCTGTCTGTGCTTGTTAACCTTATTCCCTTCCTCTTTCTATCCCCACTTCCTTGTGCTCTCCTCTCACCTTTTCACTCCCCACTGTTTACCAGTGATGCTCTGACCCCTGTCATTGCTGACTGGTTTGGAGTGGAAAGTTTTGCGCTTCTCTTTTTAGCCACAAACAGAATACAATCACTATGAGGTCCCATATCATGAAAAACAAAATGTTTCTTGTTTATGTTGAAATAATAAATGTGAAATAATGCAGAAAACAATACTTAACCAATACAGCAGCCGCTCACCAGTACATACATGCCAAAGCTTCAATAACAGCCCAGATTGAAAACACTGTTTTTATGGTGTCATGATAACTGACATGTTTACATATATCTACTTAGCTTTTCTTATTAATATCAAACTTTTTAGCCGAGATTGCTGCTTGAATGGCTTATATAAGGCAGCCAATCATAACAATGATCATTACCATATATCCATAAAAAAGGCAAAGTCAATGACATGTTTAAAATAAAGAGATAAAATGTGTTGGAGAATAGTTATATAAAAATGAATTACAACGTAGTAGATAAATAGGACACAAAATATATGATATGAACCTTTAAGTGACAGTTTGGTGATTTACATCTTCTATCAGAAAATAACCACTAAACCTGGTAATAATTAAGGAAGCTGGATATCCCACTTCTAAACCATTAATACTCTTTGTCTTAATCCTTTCGTTTGTCCCCCATAGTGCAGATGGTGACTTTGCCATTGTACATGAGACCAAAGTTCTGCTGGAGCATACAGGAATGATCACATGGAACCCTCCAGCCATCTTTAAGAGCTACTGTGAGATCATCGTGCTTCACTTCCCTTTCGACCTCCAGAACTGCAGCATGAAATTGGGAACATGGACCTTCGATGGAAACCTTGTCGTTATCAACCCCGTAATAAAATCACACACTGACTTTCCCATAATGAATTATTAGAAAATTAGTAATAATAATAAAAAAATCACTTTTAATGTGATTTTTAATCACATCACAAGGTTAATTAATGTCTGTGTTTTACATGAAACATCAAATTCATCAAATCTAACTTCAGAAGTATTGTTGATCAAAACTTAGTTTAGTCATATTTACAGCAGGCCAGTTCATTGATGATCCTTCTTTTTGTGCTTCAGGACAACGATCGACCAGACCTGAGTAACTTTATGGAGAGTGGAGAATGGGTCATGAAGGATTATAGAAGCTGGAAACACTGGGTGTATTATGCCTGTTGTCCTGACACGCCCTACCTGGATATCACTTACCACTTCCTGTTGCTGAGACTGCCGCTCTACTTTATTGTAAACGTGATCATACCCTGCATCCTCTTCTCTTTTCTGACTGGCCTGGTCTTCTACCTGCCCACAGACTCAGGTATCAAACAAATTCATCCCAAATACATGGATGGGTAGGTGGATGGATGGATGGATGGATGTGTGGGTGGGTGGGCGGTTAAACACATAGTTAAGTAAATGACACAGGCACAAAGAGTCCAAAGAACTGACAGATGGATGAATGGATGGCATGAAGAATAAATAGACTGATGGAGGAATAGATTAATAAATTGATAGAATGATGAATAGGATGGATGGATGGATGGATAGATAGATAGGTGGATGGATGGATGGATGGATGGATAGGTGGATGGATGGATGGATGGATGGATGGATGGATGGATGGATGGATGGATGGATGGATGGATGGATGGATAGGTGGGTGGATGGATGGGTGGATAGGTGGATGGATGGATGGATGGATGGATGGATGGATGGATGGATGGATGGATAAATGGATGGATGGATGGATGGATGGATGGATGGATGGGTGGATGGGTGGATAGGTGGATGGGTGGATGGATGAATGGGTGGATGGGTGGATGGATGGATGGGTGAATGGGTGGATGGATGGATGGATGGATGGATGGGTGGATAGGTGGATGGATGGATGGATAGGTGGGTGGATGGATAAACACATAGTTAAGTAAATGATACAGGCACTGATTCCAAAAAATAGACAGATGGATGGATGGGTGCATGGATGAATAAATGGTAAACTACACAGCCACTGATTTCGAAGCTGACAACACAAAATAGCTGGATGAAAAAATAGAGTAATGGAGGAATGACTGCATGAATACTTTTTAGGATGGTCATTACATCCTCATCATTTTTTCCTTCTGTCTGCTCTTTAGCTTCAGACTGACACAAGCCCCGTCGGCTGCTGCATGTCTGTGCCATTGTGTGTGTGTGTGTGTGTGTGTGTGTGTGTGTGTGTGTGTGTGTGTGTGTAACACTGATGCGTAGACGTGCATGTTTGTGGCACTGATGTGTGTGTATGAGATGTGTGTATGTAGTAGTGACTCTATCTGTGTCTGAAGCTTCATCTCATTAAGCTCCCTCAGAAGCTCTGGTCTCACCATGTCTGCCAGTGTGACTGCTCTAATGTATTATACATCACACATCCACCCCCGTCTCTCTGTCTCTCTCTCTGACTCTCTGTCTCTCTCTCCATCTCTCTCGCTCTCGCTCTCTCTCTCTCACTCACACACACAGTTTACTTGGGGCTTGTTACTGTTATTTTCTGGGGGACAAATATGCTGTATTCTGTGTGTACTTTGTGTGTTATGTGTTTAATTTAAGATACTTTTAATTCTCTTACTTTAATTTAAGAGAGCATGACTTTAAAGGATATATAATCTTTGTTTAAAGCAATGTCCATTAAGTTAGCGTGTCAGTGCTGAGAGTAGAAGGCTCTGTCTGTGGTTGGTGTCAGTGTTCATTCTGCACCCTGAGTAGCAGGAGGGTGTTCAAGTCTCTGCACTCAGTGGAGCGTGATAAAGGCAATAGTACTCTCCAGGCTCCGTAATCACCACACAGCTCTATCTGTGTAATGACTTGGAACTCAGAGATGGCCGAAGGGCTAGTTCAGCAAAAAAAAATAAATCAAATTTACACAATATTTTACTTATAGTAAGATATAGTTGATCAAGTAAGATGTATCTGTTGTCCAAATTTTATTTGGAAGTAAATTGTCACCCAAATCTTTGTAAATATATCCCAAAACACCTTATCTAGCTCCTCTTGAAAATTGTACAGACTTGTGGAAGTGGTTCAACTAAGAACAGCACCAAACACTGCAAACAGTATTTTTATAGAAAAGTGTATACACTACCAGTGTAAGACTGCTGATCTAGAATCAGTTTTTGTGAAAATTAACCATTTTAAATACAGAGAAATAAGATAATAGTGTTAATTATGACAGCTTTCCTGGTATTGCATGAAATGAGGGGATATATTTATAGTAATTTCAACTAAAGAAGCAAAATTTGGGCTCCACACATGTGTTGGAAAAATAAGTACATGTGATTTTTCTCTAAACTATTCCTTTGAGAGGCAGATCTACTAGCTTTAACCTATGATGTACCCTGGCGATGCTAAATTGCTGCATTAAATGAACTGATTGTGCTGATGAATTGCTATTTGTTCTCCTGGACTCTCTGTGGCCCTTGGAATATTACACACCATGTCAGCATGTTGGTGAGTGTGCTTTCCCCAATATAGCACAGGGGTATTGATTAGGTGGTTTAATTAATAGAAGTGTTCTCTCAGCTGTTTGGCCGTGGATTAAATGTCAAGATTAAGACCTGTCTACACATTTTTCTCATGTTTTAACGGAAGGCCCTGTGTTCAAAACAGCTTATCCAACCATAAAATCACAACAACAAATTAAAGAAAGAAACCAGCTATCAAATATACTCCACAAGCGTATTGTGCCTTGGTATATAGCTGTGTATATTAGTGACCTCATATAGAGCTCTGTCAGCTCACGGTTGCTCTTCACCATGACCTTGGGGCTTACTATACTGTGTGAACTCATGAAATTACTATGTATAGACTGCGCCAGGGCGCCACTGGACTGCAGGGGCCTCTTGTACACATTTAGCCCAACAAATGGCTCACTTGGTGGTAATATGCATTACGGAGACAGCTGTGTAATAAGATCCTGTGCCTGTGTTTCTAACAGCAAATTCCTATACTTATTGTGTGTGTGTGTGTGTGTGGGGTGTGTGTGTGTGTGTGTGTGTGTGTGTGTGTGTGTGTGTGTGTGTGTGTGTGTGTGTGTGTGTGTGTGTGTGTAAATAGGTGAGAAGATGACCCTGAGTATCTCTGTCCTGTTGTCTCTGACTGTGTTCTTGTTGGTGATTGTTGAGCTGATTCCCTCAACCTCCAGTGCTGTTCCGCTTATTGGAAAATACATGCTCTTCACCATGGTCTTTGTCATCGCCTCCATCATCATCACCGTCATCGTTATCAACACACACCACCGCTCCCCCAGTACACACACCATGCCCGCTTGGGTTCGCAAGGTGGGTACAAAGGTTTATACATCGGAGGTGCTCTTTCCGTACACTGCCAGTCTACCAAATACCAGTAGTGCATTCAAGAGTACACAAAATGAATGGGAAGATATACAATGTTTACCAAGAAATGTGTACATGTTTACATGAAACTTGAAACATTTATGCCTACCCATTGCTGCCACCTAGTGATGAAAGCAGTGATTAGCTTAGCAGACAAGGGAGCCCAACAGTGGGCCCCATTACTTAGGCTCTCAAACCTAGTCTTGAAGTATTTCTGCTCTGGACATTTGCTCCCAAAACTTCTTCAACTCATCAGCTAATTCCCAAGCCCATGAACAAGTCATCAAGTCATCTAATGCAATACAATATCATTAGTTTGATGCTTTTTGATAAAGGGAACATTTTTTATTTTCTTTGAAATGCCCCAACCTCCACCGTTTGTAATGTTTTAATATCCAAAGTACTTCTGATGACTAATCTGCCATCACTCATAAACAAAAAGGAAAAAAGGAAAAAAAAGTATGGTAGACAAACCTGTGACATCATGTTTTGTTTTACCTCCCTGGAATAATCCAGATTTTTATTGAGACCATCCCCAACCTGATGTTCTTCTCCACAATGAAGAGGCCCTGCATGGAAAAACAGCCGAAGAACATTTTCACCGCTGATTTGGACATCTCTGATATCTCGGGGAAGCCGATGCCCACAGCTGTGCCTTACCAGTCACCCATCACCAAAAACCCAGACGTACGAAGTGCTATAGAGGGGGTCAAATACATTGCTGAGACCATGAAATCTGATGAGGAGTCCAACAATGTAAGTCCATGAAGTGTGATCATTCTTAGTTATATTCCTAGTCCCCTATGGTAGCTCAAATAAGTTTGCCTCTTCAAATGGTCAAATTAAACACTGTGTACCATTGTTCCTTTACACTCATTTCTGTCTTTCCTTCTGTCTCTCACTCGTTCCCTCTGCAGGCCTGTGAGGAGTGGAAGTTTGTTGCCATGGTCCTGGATCATATTCTGCTGTGTGTATTCATGTCAGTATGTATAATTGGAACACTTGCTGTGTTTGCTGGACGACTCATTGAGTTAAGCATGTTATAACATGGTTAAGATATATTACCAGTAATGATGGGACCTTTAGCTTAATATGCATGCAGTGCTTATTTTACAGTATAGCACTGTGTGCACAGAAACACAACTGCATAAACGTTTGCTATATAATAGTGGTTCTTTTAAAATGTTCTCGAAAAAATTGTGTCATGCAAATGTCACAGTACACAAAGCAGTGGCTACATGTGGGATAACACAAATTGTGAATGACAGTGAATACTGTATACGAATATTTATGTATTGATTGTGTTTTCTTTTAACATTTATACTGCTTTGGTTTGTGTCTTAGTTATAAATAAAAGTGAATGATTCTTGATCATCTTTTGCCTCTGTTTAACTAAGGTTCATTGTAAACAGTTGTTGTTTATATACATCCTGTTTTCAAGCTGACTTCCTCACGTTACAGTGAGTGGTTCCTCATTTACCTCAGTACAAGCCAAACAGAGAAAGACTCATCTCGAATGACTGGCTGAAGAGGAAGGAGTGTTCAGCTTGTTCGTTCACACAGGTTTTCATGTAGTGACTTACTTGCTTTCACCATACACAACATCTTGATTATGCTCACCTTTTGCTATGAGGTGTGATCCCTCTCATACCTACATGTCTTACACATTAGTTTCATTAGTTCAGTAGGTACTGAATGATACATAATGGTGGTAATATTAGAGTTGTATGCTTTTAAGAATAAGAAATATATATAAAAAATATATTGCTATGTCTCACAAAATCCTCACTTTAAGCTACTAAATATTATTATCCATGCACAGCAGAATACACCAGCATAATACATTCAGCTAAAACGATTTTTGCATGCCCAGACTGTGCTGCATTTGTTAGTCCTTATTAGGGTATAGTTAGATAACTAAACTAAAGCAATCCACAATTCCTTTTTTTGTCTCTGAATTATTTTAATCACGTTGTTCCTCTTTCTGTGCATGTACTTAGCAGTTCACGTATCTTCTTCGTCACAGTAACTGTTCTCATTTTCTCTGAGTCAATGGGTGAGGAAATGTGTGGTAGCATTTATTTGCATGTTGTGCTTTACGGCTCATTCCTCCGTGCGAGAGTATGAGCTGTGAACACTCCGATTGGTCTGCTGTATACAGAGAGAGAAAGGAAGTGCACAACCCTGCACAACCGTGGAAGTGACTTCTCTACGACTTCATACTCGGGTGAGTCCAGCTTTACTGACTAGACTGAGGGAAAATAAGGACAGACTGGGTCAGAGGAGGGAAGGGAAGCTGTGGACGACAGTGAGGGCATCCTTGCCAGTCAAAGGTTGGAGTATTATGACCTGAAGGTGGCTGGGCTTTTTTGGGGCCCCACCTCAGGAAACTCAGAGGAGGAAATATGATTGTCACACATCAAGTTCTCAGTGATACACCAAAGGACAGAAAAGTTCGTTATGTAGGCACATTATATGCCTTGTCCTTTGAAAATTTTACTTCTCCTGTGTACATCTATTTTGCAAAAACAATTAAAACATTCTTGGGGAAGGCTAAATGAGTTCTACTATGGCATCACTCTTTCTGGCTCCTTTATGTTTTAAGGAAGGATTAAGGTTTTGAAATGCTGTTTTCATCAGTAGTTAAGGAAACCTTTAAACAGCATTTACATATTTAGTTTGTGTCCAAAAGCATTTATCTTCGTAAGGCTGACAGTCCTGATCAGGAAGATGCAAAAGTGATCATTTGAGATATTTGTTTGTGATTCTGTTTTGCTCTCACACTCCAAACTCCACACTTTAATAATATAAACTCTTAGCATTGTTCTTTACTGTTACGTGTTAGAGGTTTCAGACGTTTTTCTCTCCTTTTTGTAAGACATTATAAGGTTTTAAGAAAACATGCTTTTTTACATTTGGCTCTTGACCAGTCTCTCGTTAGCACATGTCTCAGTTTTACTTTGATTGTTTGGTTTCACTTTTTAGAGGTACTTCCAGTTTTTTTCTTTTTACAGTAAAGTGAACAATAATGATGCCTAGTTAAGACAATAGAGCAGATGTTGAGCGTGCATGTGCAAAAATACCATAAAACATACCATTCAGCACTCATGATATATTAGGCACAACAGAACATGGTCACAGATCCACGTGAAGCCTTTTAACCTGTTACTGTACTATGGTACCCTTACATGACTAAGAGCCCTCTAACTGCAGAGGAAGTGGAGACACATTTTGCACAAAAGCCATCATTAGGTGTACGTGCATCAGGAAGTTGCTGACACCTCTACAGCGGATGCTAAGACCACTGTTTCCCTCAGTCAAGCATGCTGCTTCTGCTCACGAAGAAAGCTCTAGCAATGCCCCAACTGTTGCAGGAGTCAGCATTGAAAAGAAAAATAAATTATACTGGGTAGCAGCATGCAAGTTCATGAAATTCAAGACTGTACAGAGATGCAGCTATGCGAACGCACTCACACAAACACAGCATCTGACATACATTGTCAAAACTCCGTGATGAATAGGCAGGTAGAAGTGATCCAGTATTGTTCTCCTGCTCAGTTACCATTTTGGAGACAGGACAGCAGCAATACATAACGACTTATTTTTAGTAAGACTTATCTAAGTGTAACCCTAACCCAGACCTTAGTAAGAAAACAGAAATGGCTTATTCCTTTCGACTAAACAAAAGAAAACATGTTTATGTCTTCACATTTTTGTTCTAAAAATTTACAAAAACAAACACTGTTCTGACACACGGCACGGGCAAAACCACAAAGATGAACAGTTAAATGTAAACAGTTAAATGTGTTTGAAAAAAGATGGCATCTCGGAGTAGCAGCTGTACATCTTGGGGCTGCTGGACTGGAGAACAGAGCAGTGGTGAGCCTGCTGGTCTCTTGTAAGCCCTGAGCTATTGTAATCTGGCATCAGTCCTGCAGCCAAGGGCCAGTGGAAACATGCCAGGTTCTGCACAGCCTGCCATGTTAAATTAGAGAAAGATGGCCAGAGTCATGCATGCATCACCTGCTTCGTAAAGTGACGGTGAACATAAGTAATAAGGTCACACCTGTTCTCTTCAGAGGCCCCGAAAATGACGAAAGCATTGCATTTACCACAAATGTGTTTACAAAAACTGCTGTGTAATAGAGCATTGTATAAAAAGAATTCAGCATGGTGTACCTCAGCTAAGTGTTTTGTTTTAGGCATGAGAACTGAACACATCATGCCTTCAAGAAGAGGAAACACATGAACAGCTAGTTTCTTGTTCAGATGGTGAACTTTGTATTTAGTCCTCTTTAGTTTCTAAATCAGTAGCCCTTTTCACTGCTTCTTCATGAACCACAGGAAAATTAAGTGTGAAACCCTATGTGCAGCTTTATATCCCTTGTGAGAATTGCTCTGTGTGTGTGTGTGTGTGTGTGTGTGTGTGTGTGTGTGTGTGTGTGTGTGTGTGTGTGTGTGTGTGTGTG
>JBBPDC010000002.1:14682009-14702462 GCA_037974485.1 Hemigrammopetersius urotaenia | reverse complement strand
TGTGTGTGTGTGTGTGTGTGTGTGTGTGTGTGTGTGTGTGTGTGTGTGTGTGTGTGTGTGTGTGTGTGTGAAGTTTGAGGTTATGAATGATGTTAAAGCTGTGAAAACACCCTCTTATCTTTCTTTAACACCTCTTTTTGCCTGTATGCATGTGTTTGGTCACTTAGCTATAGAGTAAACAAGGAGAGAATATGCCTGGACCTCCACCACCACCACCTCCACCTCCTCCAACACTGGCCTTGGTAAGACTCAAGAAAATACAACTGCACCAGTTTGGTTCACTGTACAGAACACACACTGGATTAATGTATCTCTGCAAGAGCAGCAGGTCACATGACCAAGGACGTTGGTCAATGTAACTCATGTTTTGGTTCTTAATAATTGGCGTAGTATTTTCTATTTTAGTCACATAAAGACTAACACAAATATACATAGGTATGCCCACTCTTAAATACTGTATATTTTTTAAATGTGGTCACGCAATATATTTTAAATATATTTTTGTTTTAAAAAAGCTTAAAAAAAATAAATAATAATAATAAACTGGCTCAGTCTTAGTAGAGTCATATGTTAAACCTGGCAAAACAATTCCAGAGACTTTCAGAAATAAAGCATATACACGCAGCTAGAGTGTTCCAAGCTGTGCTAGTCTAGCAATGTTTAAATTTTTCTCAACATGCTTGTTTAGCTCTCTTTGTGCTACCTACTGGAATGCCATTTTAGTGACAGTATTGTTCACTTGCTCAGAGGACAAAGAAGCTAATGTTACTTAAATTAGTGTAAAAAAATAGAGTCTGTAGTATAACTTGGTTTGACTGGTTTGAAATGTTATTACATATTACATATATTGTCACATACATGCACTAATATAAATAGTAATAATATAAATATGTTCGATTTTACAATTTATTTACGTTAACATTTACACGATTATTAACAATTAGCATTTTTATTTGATTAGAAACAATTAATTTACACAAAAAAACACCCAGTCTGTGATAAATGTATGCAAGCAGTTGATCATATTGAAGAATGAACATAGCATAAAATAAAAACACAGAGATGAGCAGGCTTTATTTCAAAATGAAACTTTTCTATTGTTTTTATACCTTATATATATTCAATACAATGCACATTTCCATAAGAACTGTTTTTCTCTACTGCTGCACAATTGGGAACCTGCAGGAAAAGGCTCGACTTGTGACTATAGAGAGCCATCTGGTGGTGAGGATATGACTGCACTATTGCTGCTCTCAGTATCTGTATACTGTATCATTTAAAACAGGCCAACACTGAGAAACCAGTTCTCAACAAGTCAGAGCAGCATGGAAGGAATGCCTTACTGTCGGACATCGCCAAAGGATCCCGCTTGAAGAAAACTGTCACCAATGACCGCAGTGCTCCAGTATTTGATAGTGAGTTATTTCTGAAGCTGTGAGATCTCCACAGTGATTACATTAGTGCAACACTGAATCATTAACAGCAAAAAGATTCTGTAGGAACTGGTGATTACAGATTCATTCTGTCAGTATCGTCTTTCATAAGATGCACTGTAAAAGTTATTATTGATGTTTTTCCCCAATTATCCTTGTTTACACAGAGCCCAAAGGAGGGGGTGGTGGAGGAGGTGGAGGAGGTGGTGGAGGAGGTGGAGGAGGAGGTGGAGGAGGGTTTGGAGGCGGAGCTGCAGGTGGGCTAGGTGGACTGTTCCAGGGTGGGATGCCAAGACTGAAATCCCCAGGAAGTAGAGATGCTTCTGGTGAGTGTTATTTAATTTCTCTGATTGGCATTTACATGTGTGAAACTGCATGTGTTTTTGGTGTTAATATCAATATGTCTTTAAACAGCAAGGCCACCTATGCCACCTACTGGTGGTAGATTTCCCACAGTAGGTGGAGGATCTTCTCCTCGATTACCTGACACTCCTCCTGGGAGAGGTACCCTGGGCAGGGGCAGCGTCCCACCTTTGCCTTCCTCTGCGCCTTCCCCTCCACGCAGTACCCAGCACAGCGGCCCTCCTAGCCTACCTGGAGGTCGACCCCCAAGCTCCCACTCTCTCCAGTCCACACTGCCAAGCCGACGCCCCAGTCTACCCCCAGCTCCTCCGAGTGGGCCTTCCGGGCGTCAGCCTCATTCAGCCCCACCTCCTGTTCCATCTAGTGGCCATCCACAACCTCCCCCTGCATCCTCAGATGATTTTCCACCTCCTCCGCCATCCATGGTTGGAAACAGGGCATCTTTTCCTCCACCTCCAGTTCCCACCAGTGGCCGTCCTCCACTACCTACAGTTCCTTCTGGCTCCTCAGATGATTTCCCCCCTCCTCCACCATCCATGGGGGCAAATAGGGCATCTTTTCCTCCACCTCCAGTTCCCACCAGTGGCCGTCCTCCACTACCTACAGTTCCTTCTGGCTCCTCAGATGATTTTCCTCCTCCACCACCAACCATGGGGGGAAATAGGGCATCTTTTCCCCCACCCCCAGTTTCACTTGGTGGCCGCCCACCACTTCCCACAGTTCCTTCAGCTTCATCAGATGATTTCCCCCCTCCGCCACCAGCAGTAGGGGGAAATAGAACATCATTTTCTCGTGATGGACCCCTACCACCACCACCGCCTCCAACAGGAAATAAACCACCAGTACCCTCAGCACCAAGGCCTGCAGGTAATACCCCACCAGCAATCCCTTCAGGAAGAGGAGAAATGCCTCCACTGCCCCCTACATCACGAGAGGAGCCAAGCAGCAGAACTCCTCAAAGAAACTCATCCAGCACCCTGCCCCCAGTCCCACGTCCTGGAGGCACTGGCCCACCTCCACCTCCACCCAGTACAAGACCACCACAACAAGGAAGAAGCCAATCTATACGATCAAGTATGTCCCTAGCTAAGTTTTATCATTTTTAGTGTTTTGTATCCCCAAGGCATTTCAGAGAATAGCACTTGATGTCTTTCTATTCTCCAGGTCCTCTTCCACCTCCCCCTCCACCAGGAGGTAGTAGAGGCGGTACTCTTCCTGCGCCTCCTCCTAATCGTCCTGGAGGAGGTGGCAGGCCTCCTCCACCCCCAGACAGGTCTGGAACAGGGGGACTTCCCCCTCCACCTCCCTCCACAATAGGGAATGGCATAACAGGTATGAAATTATCACGGCAGGCCAGTCCATTAATAGAAGCTTTCCTTATATTTAACTGTCCTCCTTTTATTTCAGCTGTGCTTACAAGCTAGTCTGTAGTCCAACCAATATTAACTTACTATTGTACAGATTTTGAGATACAACACACTGTAAAACATTTGGCACATTCCAGTGCACTGACCAATATTTCTCCATTCTTTTTTACATTTATGTTTATTAATGCTTTGAAAAGGTTTTCTTCTTTTAAGTCTCACAAAAAATGAGATTCATTCTCCTACTTAATTTTAGGTAGTATTCTAATATTCTGCCATAAAATTTTGTTTGTGTCCCTTACCACATGCAAACCCAGTTTCTCTGTTTTCTATTGAATTAAGTCACAATGTTGATTCTCAGTTGAATGCAGGCCTAAACACATGCTCATTACAGTTTATTGCTGCAAGCACAAACAAGCTAAATAGAAATGCTACTTTTTAATGATCATTTAAAGCCCTGAAGTACTCAGCAAACTGAAACCACTAATCTCTCCCCATTACAACGTTCAGTTAAGTGCCCACTGCTTAAATGGTTAGCATAGAAAAAACATTTATTTTATTGACTACGTGACCACTTTTTGACAGCCTGGCCCATGCATGGAGCATCAGGTGTGAGTTTTTTTTAAGGGTTTAAGGGTTTATATTTTTAATATTAAGTTTTTTGTTCTCATGGTTATATCTATGTGTAAATAAATTGATCAGCCATAATATTGTATAGGTCCCCCTCTTGCTGCCGAAGGTGTGCAGTGGCATCTATCACCAAGACGCTAGCAGCGGTTCCTTTAAGTTGCAGTGTGAACGATCAAACTACTTCGTCCAGCACATCCCACAGATTCTTGATTGGACTGAGATCTGGGGAATTTGGAGCCACCTTGAACACTTTGTCATGATCCTCAAAACACTCCTGAACAATTTTGAAGTGTGGCAGGGAACATAATCCTTCTGAAATAGGCTACTGCCATTAGGGAATACTGTTACCATGAAGGGGTGTACTTAGTCTGCAACATTTAGGTAGGTGTTGAACTAATAGTCACATAAATATCAGGACCCAATGTTTCCCAGCAGAACATTGCTCAGAGCATCACACTCTCTCACTTGTAACACATGAGCTTCAAAAACTTCACTTTCTGATTAATATATCCCACCCCTTGAGAGGTGGCATTGTATTTACTTCACCTGTATGTGTTTACATATATATAGGCATATTCATATTTGTTGCCTTTACTGAAGAGTCCATGACGGTGGAACCTCACTGCTGCTGTTACCGAGACGTAGCTTTTAAACTTATTTAATACAGTCAACGGCTTCTCCCCATAATACCTCTTCAGCGGTATTTTACTCAATGTTTGTGCTTGTGTTTAGTGTTATTTTGCTTGGAAGCTAATGAGTAACCAAGCACTAAGCAATGCTAAGTCTCTGATGTCTGTTTGGACTTGATAAATGCTGTCTTTACCACTTGACTCAATTAGGCAACCTCTGTATTTGTCCAATGATCAGCCTAGCCCAGGATGTAATGTTCACAGAGCCTTGTTTAGGTCAAATGCCTTGTACTCCTCTACACCTCTTTCATAAGGTCTGTTTATGAGACTGATACTCATGACTGAAGAATCAAAACTGGTGAGGGTGTTCAGAGCTGTCTGGACCCGTACTTACTTGGCCCTAATTCAGTTGAGTGGTTGAAAACAGTAATGTGAAATACAGCGCTGTGAATATGACACTGGTCATCTGTGAAAATTATCTGTTTATCTGAATGGTAAGTATTGATTTGCTCTGGAAAAACAGAGTAGTAAGCAGTAAGTAACAGCAGTAAGTTTCTTTCTCTTCTCAGGCTTACGCAGTGTTTGTGTCTGTCAATTATCTGGTTCAGCAAATCAATAGATCATTATCATCATCAGTTCAAGTATTTACAGGCCGCCTGGTGGTGAAATAAATAGTGTTTATGAACAAAAGCACCCTTACTGGTTAGATCTGTGTTTTTTTTAATCAGAATAAACATGCCTTTGTATTAATTATTTTATATATTAATTTTATTAATATAGTGTATTGCATAGGATATAGCAAATGAAGAAGGCATGATTACATGGATAATTTGGTCTTAGCTTATACAGACAGGATAAACAATGGTATGTAAACCTCAATACTTGTTCCAATATTGCATTGTCTTTTTTTCAGATGAGTGGGAGGTGAGGTTTTCCTTCCATCCCCTGTCTGATCTTCCTCCACCAGAGCCTTATACCTCTTTCCCAAAGACATACCCCAGCAGGGCTGGTAAGAACGACAGCAAAGGTAAGGGTAATTGTTTTTTATATAAAATACATTTTGCTTTGTGTGTGTGAGAGTGAAGTTTTGTATTTGGGTAGAAGCTAAGTTTACATTTGTACTTGAAAGACAAATATAAATTTGTCTGTGTTCCCTCCAGGACCATCACACAAAGAGAGAGGTGCTCCTCCACTGCCTCCAGTACCCAGATGAAGGGAAATCGATTATGCCATTGAAGTATTATTGGGGCAATTTTGATTTGATAATCAAAGCTTCATAACAGTCTTTTGTTTATAATAAATCTTTTATAAATGTTACTGGTGGTTACAATCACACACACACACACACACACACACACACACACACACACACAGAGAGGTTAGACTGTTTGTCATAAAATGTCAATAGTCATTTGAGTGCAATGTATTCAGATCGAGAAGACTATGCTGTATTTGCTGGAGGCTAAAATAAAAGTACTTTTCATATCAGACACAACATGTGCTAATTTATACAATTAATCTGAATAACATGTTTGACCCCAGTCTTTGTATTTTAACCTATTTGTCTTCTTTGTATTTCTGTGAAACATTTTTTTCCATTTGCACTGGTTAATTATTAAGATTAAATTAATTAATTATGAAATGACCTATCCTTGAGAAATATACAGTGTAACGGTGGTGGTATCTCTTACCAAATGGTTGTGAAAGTTACAAATGTTTTTATAGTTATTAAATCTGAGATTTCATAACTGTGAGAACGTGGCTCATTATTTAATATTACTTCTTACTCATACAGTTAAGAGATTACGTTTTTGGTCCATTTTAGGTGGTAACTTTAATTAACTTTAACTATAATCATCAACATGAGAAAACATGCGAAGACTTTTAATTAAGAACATTTTATAATGACAAGGACTTTTATTGTAACACCACGTTAAACGGCCATGTGCAAACTTGGTTAGCCCCGGCTGCTGTTGGTTGTGATTGGCTGAAGTGAATTTTCTCAGTGGCGTCACGTCGAAACAGAAATATATACGAGCCCGGCAGGAGCAGCGTGTGTGTGGAGATGTGCTTGAGTAACAGGAAGAGTTGTTGGATGTCAGATCTAAAAACTGTATTATGTTTAAATGTGAAGTCTTTTTATACGGTGAGCGTCTGGCTATAGGTGTGACATCATGACGTGACCAGTGTGTGAGAGGTAGAATTTGTTTAAAACAGACGACTTTGAAGACTTGCAGTTCTCCTGTGTTTACTTTCTCTGCAACTGGACCAGCTTCAGCACAGCGGGTCAGAAAGGTAAGCGGCCTGAGAACTGTGTCCAGGTTTCGAAATTCAAACGTGTTTTCGGTGTGATGCAAATGCAGTGTTCATATAATATGCACTATATGGACAGAAATATTGGGACGCCTGACCACCACACCACCGGGAACTTTAATGATACTGCATTCAAATGCATCGACTTTAATGTGGACTTGGTGCCCCTATAAAAACGTCTTCTTGGAAGTCTTTCTACGAGAGTTTCTATGGGAGTTTGTGCCGTTGAGCTTTTATGAGGTAATACACTGATGTTGGACGAGAAGGCCTCACAGTCTCTGCTCCAGTTTATATTTACATTTTATATATTTATCAGACTTCAATTTAGTAACTACAGGGGACCGTCTATTTACCAGTGGTGGTATGATGAAGGCAGGATTCAAACCCATTGACCTTGGTCCAGAGGCAGATCCATGTTGTAATGTGTCACACTGTATCCTGCCCACTACCCCCGCAAACTTTGTCCACAATGTTAATAGAATCGTGTTGTCCAAAATTACTTCTTTGGACCAGCTTCAGTAAACCAGGTGTGTCCCATTACTTTTGTTCATGTTACGTACATGGCATATAGCTTACATGCACAAATGTCTTCTGATAGTGCACCCTTTAGAGGAGCTTAGCTGACTACGTAGGGACTTCGAGGACAGTTTTGGACTTCAAGGGCAATTTTGGTTCTGTAAGTGCTGCAGTGTCTCTGAAATCAAGGATCATTAATTCAGTTTCAGTCAGGGATTTGTATACACTGTTTTTTGTTTTTTTCAGGCTGGCTGATACCTAGGAACTCCATCCATCTGTGAGGGCTGCATACCTACAGCAGGATGGAAGATCTTTCAGTGTACACCACCATGTCCAGTCCTGCACAGGCAGATGAGCACCCCTCAACCGGCCCCAATCCTGCCATGTCCATTGATAAACTTTTCCCTGCTCTCCTTGAGTGTTTTGGGATCATACTGTGTGGATATGCTGCTGGCCGTGCTCACATCATCACATCCACACAAGCCAAAGGCCTGGGGAACTTTGTGTCGAAGTTTGCTCTGCCAGCATTGCTATTTAAGAACATGGTGCTGTTGGACTTCAGAAATGTTATCTGGCCTTTTCTATGGAGCGTTCTGGTGGCCAAGCTCACTGTGTTCTTCATTGTGTGTGTTCTGACACTGCTGGTGGCCAGCAAGGAGAGCAGGTTCTCTAAAGCAGGCCTTTATTCTATATTTGCCACTCAGAGTAATGACTTTGCTCTGGGATACCCTATAGGTAAGTAGTTGGGCAGCAAGAGTTTCGTTGCTTCTTTCTTTTTTCAAAGGGTAGGAAAAGACCCATAGGTGAATCTTTTAAAAAGTGATCTATATGGCTTTTGTCCTGGTGTGGACAAACACTGTTGTC
Organism: Hemigrammopetersius urotaenia; assembly: GCA_037974485.1. NCBI lineage: Eukaryota > Metazoa > Chordata > Actinopteri > Characiformes > Alestidae > Hemigrammopetersius > Hemigrammopetersius urotaenia. The sequence goes on along the minus strand of JBBPDC010000002.1, from coordinate 14,694,350 downwards.
CACACCTGGACGGTTGTCCACTAGCTGTGTTGACTCAGGTGGCTGTGCTTGCACCATGCTTGTCCTGGACAGAGCTACTTAATCCACTTGGCAGCATGTTTGTTTGGTCCATGAATGTTCACATTCTGCCTTATATTGACTTCCAGTGATGTACAGTTTTCACAGAGGTAGAAAACAGTTAGGTCCTCTTATACTAATGTATTGAACATGTAATCTGTTGCCTAAAATACTGCTTGCTACTCTTTAGATGTTATAAAAAAATCTCTCTTTTTTTACAGTTGATGCACTATACAGAAACACCCATCCAGAATACCTGCAGTACATTTACTTGGTGGCTCCAGTCTCTCTCATGGTGTTAAATCCCATTGGTTTTGCATTCTGTGAGGTCCAGAAGCGGCGGGGTGAGCATGGGCAGCAGCGGAGCAAGCTGCATGTGGTCGGGGTAGTGGTGCTCCAGGTTCTCCGGAACCCCATCGTCTTCATGGTGGTGATTGGGATCGCTTCACACTTCGTGTTGGGCCAGAAGATCCCACCGTTCATGGAGGAGTTTGTGGATGGTTTGGCCAACTCGTTTGGAGGAGCAGCTTTGTTTTATCTGGGCCTGACCATGGTGGGTCAACTGAGGAATCTGACAAAGTCCACAGTAGTGGCTCTGATTCTGCTCATCACTGCAAAACTGTGAGTGTGTTCTGAAAACAGTGAATAGGTGAATTAGGTGGTATTAATCAAGCATTAAAATGATGGCTTGTTTTTAGACATTAGATATTGTTAGATATGTAGTCGCATAAGTGCTGAATAAGTCTGAAGTAGTCTGTTAAAGTAGCCCATTTTAAATGGAAAGAATGGACGGTAAATACTGGTGTTCAATTTCCCTCTCTGGGTTTTATACAGATGTTAGACCAGCTGTGCTTAAATATGTTTGAATTAGTTAGGTAAAGCTTTTATGTAGTCTTATTGAACATTATTGGAGAAGTAACTTTTGACTGAACAGTTTGGCCTAGATGTAATTGAACAACATCTTTTACTTTATTTACACATTTACTAAGTATATACACAGTCTGTAAGTCTATAATGGTATTTGGCTGAAGTAACATGCAACTTCCTCAAAAATGAAAGTTTCAGCTTTTTAAAAATAATTTTTAGGAAGCTTTTTTCAGATGAGTCAAACATTGCGTCTCTCGCTTTCTCTCTCTCTCTCTCTCTCTCTCTCTCTGCTTATTCCATCAGTGGTTTGATAGTGTGTCACATGCTTTCGACTTGTTGCATTAGTAATCTTTGTTGATGTGTGTTTGCACAACCTCCTTTGCTCTGTAAGCAGATAATTGTCAGTCTGCTTAAGGACTAAACCACGGCATTTTTTTCTAATGTGTGTCAGCTGCTAGGAATTGTACAGTGACAGTAGCTTGTTTTTCCATTTAGTGTCATGGGGGCTTGGTTCAACGGGTTCAGTTTCTTGTTTTACTTTTACAAAATTAGCAAAATTTTACAAGATTGGTTTGACCTTCAGCATTTGGCCTAGATATGTTGCATTATCCCGCAGCACAGATAAATACTGATTACTTTTGTAATCCTTAGGTCAGTGTGTTCTTGGGGATTATTTCTTGCTGTGCTGATTTCTTGCCTTTGAGTAGTGTTTTAACTCTGTTTGTCTATGATTTGGTTGGGGGTAATTTGATCTTTTTTGCTTTGTCATAGATATATAAGCATTCTCTAAGCTATGAAACAAGTCGGGGCCTGTATGAGTAGCATATTTCTCTCCGCAGTTAGTTATTTACTCTGATCCGATGCAGTTGTCACCGGTTTCTCAGCATACACTGGAGAATGTTGAGTCATGTTCCCAGAAGAACAAGATGTATGAAAACAATGATTTGAGACCGGTTTACCGACCAGATATGTTTTTACTGATGTAGGAATGTGACCGTTTGTAATAATTACACAATTTAAATCCAACTAAAGATAATTCAGCTTAACTCTATGCTTAGGGCAAACTTTATCATTTGCTAAAAAGACACAATGAATCTTTGCTTGTTCCTCCATGAGCATTTGTGTTTGTTTTCCTCAGGCTGGTGATGCCGTTGATTTGTAGAGGCATGGTGGAGGTTTTGGACAGTGGAAACATTAGCTCTCTAAACCACAGCAGTCTGTCTAACTATGCTTTCCTGTATGGAGTCTTTCCCACCGCCCCCAGTGTGGCCATATATGCTGCCCATTACAACATGGAACTGCAGGTGGTGAGTGCCTATATGTGTGTATTGTAAATAAAAGAGGGAGACTTATTTATTTATAGTCATGTGTGAACACACCAGAGCACAGCACACAGTGTGAACAATGTGAAATTCTTTCTCTGCATTAAACCCATTTAACCCATTCACCAAGTGAAGTGGGGGGCTGCCACCAATGAGGGCGCCCGGGGAGCAGTGTGTGGGGACGCTACCTTGCTCAAGGGTATGTCAGCGATGACCCTAGTATTGCATAATCGTCTAAACACAGTTATTTATGACTGGTAAGTCAGTAGTTCTTGCAATCATATGGTTTCTCAACAAACAGCATGTGAATTTGGTGCATTGACAATATTTGATTAGAAAAAATGAAAGAAAACACTTTCACTGAGACAAATTATTTAACAATAACAGAACAGCACCAAGTAGTCCTTATTTGTTAACTAAGTAGGTTATGCTGATGTTATACACTTTGAAAAACACTGTGTAGATGGAGAGACGGCTAAATGGCTCCATTTACTTAGTTTGAGTGAGTGTGTGTGCAAGTGCGTGCGCGGGAGGGTGTGTGCTTTCTGAGAGTTTCAAAGAAGTAACAGGCAAAATGCAAAACATAAGTGTTGCATCTGTAAATTTTCTCAGTTCTCTGTATATATTTTTGCAAGCTGGACAAAATCAATCAACTGGTGAAAATATGTCATTATGTTCATTTTATTTCATTTTATTTAAGCTTTTGTTTTGTTAGGTGTTCAAACTTTGTCTTTAATACGTTTCATTTTTAAGTGTCCTAGAAGTACTTGCACAAGTCTTGATGATGTATTCAGAAAGTGTATCCACACGTTATCTGTGCTTTATCTGCGTTTCACAGGTTAGAGATGGGAGCAACAAGACGTTGTTTCTACTAAATCTTTCAAATGTAATGATATTACTTGCTAATGTAGTTATGACTCGGAGGAATTTACATCATGCTTATAAGTGACCGTTTCCCTATTTTGGTTTGTTGTAGCTGCAGTGCTTTGACCTCGTTATATATATGTCAGACGGTTGCATAACGATCACTTTAGTTAGTTGTGTCTGTGATGTTGCATAAATATCTGATTGTTCCTCAATTTTCTTTCTCTAGGTGACCTCAGGGATGGTAATTGGCACCTTCCTCTCTGCCCCCATCATGTATGTTTCTGCCTGGCTCCTGACAATCCCCTGGATGGATCCAAAACTGCTAGCATCTGCATTACAGAATATTAGCTTCAACATCAGCATCATCAGCCTGTTTGCACTGGTAAACAAGACACAAATATTACTGGTTCCTTTCTCTTTCTTCTTAAATTCTTTATTTCTTCATTTTCTTTTCTTTTCTTTTTTCATTGTTCCTATTTTTCTCTCTGTTTCAACGCTGCCTTAAACAGCCTCATGTGAGCAGCTCACAGCTCATTTGGCTGCTCTAACCCACCCTAACATTACGGGATTACACTAAATCAGTGTTATCATAATTACTAGGACAGCAATAACAGGATTTATTTTAATTAAACCATGTCATGCTGTGTTTTTTTTTAAAATCTGGATTGTCTAGTTATGGCCTTTAGTGACCATTTAAATATGTAAAACTAGGGGAACTGAAACGTAAATGTGAAACTGGTAATCAAAATATTTCATAGAACTACCTTGTGATGCAAAAGTGGTGAGTGTTTAATATAAGGAGTTTGTGTTTTGCTTAATTATGGTGCTACACTTCCTTCCTCTTTCTGGTAGTGTTCAGTTCTACACCTAACCTAAAAACAGAAATGGGCTTAGAGTAAAGATGTGTGTGATTGTATGTTATTAATAATAATAATAATAATAATAATAATAAAAAAAAACAACATCTAAACTTCTCTTGACCCAAGCTAGTGTAGGCTGAGTCACACTGACTGAATTGAGTATTAAATCTACTGCCAGGCCCTGTGTTGCATAATTTGTTTGCTTGAAGAATGTGTTTTTTGTGAAATGGAAAAGAGGAACTAATAACCTGAAGTACCTGTACTTCATTGAATACTGGCATTTTGTTTTTGTGCAAGTAAAGAGCAGTCACTGTAGGGTGGCCTACTTCCACATTTTTCCCCTAAGCAGCTAATTGTGCTTCTGTTGCAGGTGTGGTGCATAGCTGTCACTATAATGAGTAAGAAATTCCGTAGGCTTCCTCATATGTTTACAGTCAACCTGTTTGTGGCACAGGTGAGCCAATAAAAAAAATAAATATGATCACATCACATGAATTGTCCTATTTATAGAAAACCAGAGTAGTTTTGGGGGTTGTTAGTCCAGAGCGGACTAAACCATACTCACAATGTGGTTTTTTTTATTCTATTTCTTTTTTTTTTATTCTATTTCTTTTTTCTTATTCTATTTTTCCCCACTCTCTGCATGTACAGTTGGGGGTATGTGTAGGTATGGTGGCTTGGAATTTTGTTGTGGTCAAAGACAACCTCATCGGTCAAGTGTTGACCTTCACACTACTCTATGGCTCACTCTACAGTACCTATATATGGCCAGGTAAGACAGGCTTTCCCACGCATATTATATCCACCCACACAAATACATTTTTCACTACACACATTTTGTTTTAACAATGATCCTTAAGTGAATGGTGTTCAGACATCTAAACTTGCCCCCTGTTTGTGACTGATGTTTTTTTCCATCATGTTTTTTTTTTTTTTGTTATAGGTTTGATTGCCCTTTCTCTGTTCCTGCTGAAAAGAGATGAGGAGCTGAAAGTACAGCCTGGTTTTATAATGATCGCTGGCTGGGGGTGAGTGCTGTGACTTTTGTTTTTAAAGTGCCTACAGTCTGCAGCTGCTCGCACATGCTTGCTTTGTCACATAACTTCATGTCCAGAAAAATATTCAGAAGACATTTTTCCATTTTTAATCTTGAAATGATTACACAGATTAGCCAAAACATTGACAGGTGCCATTGTAATAAGAATCAATAGTGAAAATGTGAAATGTTCTTGGCTTTAACATGCTTTATTTTATTCAAAGTCATTTTGAATGATTTTTCTTGGTCCATTTGGCAGAAAAATATTTTTTTATCTGTCTTGTCCAGTGTGCCAATGGTTGCAATAAGTATCCTCCTCATGGCTGGAAAGAAGATGCCAGACACCATCGACTCTGCCTTCTTTTTTGGGACGTCCCAGGTAGAGAAAGACTGAAATGCATATTGGTCAATACTGAAAAGCTTCTATATAGTATCCTTAACATGTGTTCATGTATGTACATATAGACATACAGTACTCTAAACATAGTGACTAGATGTGCCACCCATTGGAGCAATATCTGCGAACAAATGCTTTATAGGACCAGAGATTGGCTTTTCACATTGCTGTGGAAGTATTTTGGCTCTTTTTTGGAGATTCATTTTTTAGCCTCACTGCCCTCCCTTTTGAGCAGTGCTGGTTGGATAACTTTTTTAATATTTCAACATATCATACTAAAACTGTTTGCGTTGTCTTCAGATTGTATTAAATTTTGATTTGAAGATATGAAACACCTTGAGACAATTTGCAGGCATGAGAGGAATCTTGAAATAGCTAATACTTCAAATGCCTGTTTTGTACATGAGAAACAAAGTACTGGGACAATATAATAATATTTGTCCTTTGTGGGGGATGTGGGTTCAAAAACTGATGGTTTTTGGAACTTACAGAGTCAGCAAACACAACAATGATTTCAAAACATGTTGTATGTACTCATGTCTCCAAAATGTATATTTGAATGTGTAACGAATGCAAAATATATTTCGTACTGTTCCCACAAACTGTCATGAGAATTACTGAATGGAAGCTGATGTGAGGAAACCATCCTTAATTTCTCTTTCTTTCACTGTCCGCTTACAGATCATTTGCACGTCATTAGTGCTGTGTGCAGGTATACTTGTAGCTGGAGTCTCCCTCATGCTGCTCAGCAGGGGCGCCCGCGACTACCAGACCCTTGAGCAAGAAGCACCAAATGGCACTGCAGAGAACAGAGTAGCAGAAAACAGCACACAAGCTTGGTGTCCTACTGAGCAGCCTTCTATAGAGGATGACCTCAGACAAGGTGTTGCATCATGACCATTCTAAATGTGCAGGGCCTGTTTTGTTGTTTGCAATGCTTCACTTTTTATGAATTCTGTCCCCGCAGGGTGTCAGGGATGTGAGGGTAATTGTGCATCTGTTCAATCCATGCCTAATATGGTTATTAATGAGAACATCAACCACAACTCAGATCCTCAGTCAGGTACACAGTCTAGTTCACTTATCCTTATTGTATCCTTGATCTTATTTACCCCAGTCAGCCTTAACATTAATACAAGTGATGGGGGGAAGTGAATATTTTCATTTGAATTTATTAACCCTTCTAGTCACGATGTGATTCTTTCTCTGCATTTAACCCATTCAACAAGTAAAGCAGGGGTCTGCCACCAATAGGTGGTGCCCAGGGAGCAGATTATGGGCACGGTACCCCCGGTTTTCAGGGGTACCTCAGGGGTGACCCTAGCAGTTGGTATTTAAACCCACAACCTTCTGATTGCAGGGCCAACGCCCTAATCACTAGGCCACCCACCTGCCGGAATAACGTTTGATTGTTATTACGGTGGCTCCAGTCAAGGTGTAGGTTGTATTAAGCATCAATTGAGCAGTCAGTTCTTGAAGTTGTGTTGGAAGCAGGAAGAAATGGGCAAGTGTGAAGATCTGAGTGACTTTGCAGGTCTTGTGAACTGTTTGTGGTATGCAGCCGTTGGTACAGGGGTAGGATAACTGCATCATGGATGCCCAAGGCTCATTATTGTACATGGAGTGAATAGCCCATGTGTTCGGATCCCTCGGAAGAGCTACTGTTACGTGAATTGGTAAAGTTAAGCTGGCAATGATGGAAGATTAGATGCAATGTGTGTTTGACACCCTTCTGTGTATGGGGCTGTGTAGCTACAGACTGGTTAGGGCGCCCATGTCCACCCCTGAATGCACATAAAAAATAGAATGGACATACAAGTCCATTCCCCTACTGATTCACCACTCAAGTTCAGCCATTTTGTTTCATTTGTGTTTCTTTTGGTCCACAAGCTGGCACTACACAGTGTGTCATGAGCTTGATCTCAGTGTCCAGTAATATGTCCTAATGTGGTTTACATTTTCAACCTTTGACACAGAGAGGTATTTAATTAGGGCAGCTGGTGATGTAGTGGGCAGGGCGTAGCCGCTGTGATCAGAAGATTGTGGGTTTGAATCCCAGCATTGCTAGTGTCATCAGTGGGGGGGCTTTGAGCCAGGTTCAGTCCCCACACACTACTCTACAGGTGAATGGGTTAAATGCAGAGAAAGAGTTTCAGATTGTTTCCTGTGTTTGTGTTCATGTGTGTCTATAAGAGGCCACTTTACTTTATTAATACCTTTTTGTAGGTGAATGTGGGAGCTACTGTGCCTCTACTCATTGTTTGCTTGTGGAGGAAGAACAAAAGTGGCAAAATGCAGATAGACAGATGGCCAGACACGTGTTGCTCTGCCTGTTACTAACAGTCAGTCTCCTTGCTGTAAGTACACACTTGGTACTTCTGTTAATGCTTATTGACTGTATGCTCACTTTAGACCTCAAGGGTCAGTTTCCCAAAGAGGGATTAAGCCTAGTCTTGGACTACCCTTTCCTTTTCAATTGAAAATCTCTTTTCACAGTGCTACATATTCCAGGACTAAGCTTAATCCCTGTTCAGGAAAGTGACCCCAAATGTGCTAGCACATGTGCTACACCACAGTCTAATAAGGCTATGTTCCTGCCCACAGTATAAAATAGCATTTTTATGTACAGGTTATAGGTTGCTTGAGAAGGGAACATAAAAGGACATAAACAAAAAAGGGTATAAAAAGGACAAAATTACTAATAATGGAATTTTGTTTCTTTGTTGTCCTCAGATGTTATATATAACACCATCCCTCAGCACCTACATTTTCATACTTTTTCTTTGCCATTGCTGTTGTCCTCAGTGACTTGGCTTTTCTGTTATTGGGTGGAGCTCTTATCTCAAGAACATGCCACTCATTCATGGTCTCTTGGTCCTGTGTGTGAGTGGATTTTTTTTTTTCTTCTTCCCTCTAGAATCTCTCCAGCTGCCTCTGGTGGCTCCTCAGTCGTGTTCCAGGCAGACTGTATTTAGAGTTGCAGTTCTTCTGTGCTGTAGTCAATTTTGGACAGGTAAGGAGGATCTCATCTGAGACTTGCATCGACAGTTTAGTTTAGTATTTAGTTAATGCTGGATCTGTTATTCCCCATAGGGTTTCATATCTTTCGGAATTTTTGGCCTGGACAAACATTTAATCATTTTACCTTTTAAAAAGAAGTAAGTTAATTCACATTGCTATGGATTGTAAATTAACTTTTTAAACGTTGCTTTAAAGTAATTTGAGGCATGTCTCATAAATGTAGGTTAGCTAAGCTGAGGCAGGCTCATGGTCAGAAGTCAGAAGACCAGTCCGATGTGTCTGAGGAGATCCGGCTCACATGCAAACAGTTCCTTAAGTACCACAAAGAACAATGTGTCCAAGACATTGTGCGTAAGAAGAGGTAAATGTGCTCCACTCTCTATGGTTTGAATGGTCGGCTGTCTTCGTGCTTCCTTATTTACTCATTCTCGCTTCCGTTCAGTTTTACAGTATCAGTTCTTCATAATGTCTGAGCCACCCACTTTGTTCTGTGTCTGCTTGTTCTACCTTCCACCTAGTTTGTCTGAGTGCCACTTCCCACTTCTGTATTTTTTTCATGGGTCTGTTTGTAGTTGTTGATCCTGGCTCTTGTGTACAGGTGTGGTGACCGAAACGTAGTGGAGACCTTTCTGGGCTGTGACCTGGTGCTATGGCTGCAGACTGTTGGACTAGCCAGTGACCAGACAGAGGCTGTATCGTATGGATCACGCCTGCTGGATGGTTGCATCATCCACCATATCACTCATGACTATGGTTTCCTGGATGACACTTTGCACTATCGTTTCACAGAAAATGTCTAATCACTAAAGCTGGATGAACATCATGTCCAATAGCCAATAGTGGTTCAGCTTGAGTTTCAAGGCAGTGAGCAGAACCCTTATGTTATTACATAGAGTGATATAATGACTTGAGAGTAGCTTACACTGGGTTCCTGACCCTTTCTGTACTGGATGAAAAAGGGAGGGTAAGGCTAAATGATGCTCAGCATGCTTAGTTACATCTGTAGCACTACTGTGCATTTAATATTTCTGTATACTGCTCTAAAAGCTGAAAATATATTCACTAAAAGACATTTCACAATGCTGCCAGTTGAAATATCCCAACCGGTACTTTTTCCAGCATGTCATGGATATGTATACAGAATACTGCAAAATTACGTTGCTAAATGTTAGGATTAACCCAGGCCTTAAAAACATCCAATTGGGATTAATCTTAAATACAATGTGCACATAACTTTTGTATCAAAAGTTAATTTTTTTTGTCTTTGTTAAAATTATGAAATAGATGTCTTCCATTACTAACTTACTAAGCAGCTAACACTGTCATATTTATTAAACACTACCAGTCAAAAGTTTGGACACCTTCTCATTCAGTGTTTTTTTTTTCCTTTGTTTTTATTATTTTCTACATTTGTAGATTACCCAGAATATGTTTTAAGGTCAATGTGGAGTAGAACCATAGGATTACTGCGTTTTTACCAACCCTACCATCACAACTGATGGTCCCAAACACATTAAGAAGGCAAGAAATTCCACTAATTAACTGTTGATGAAGAACACCTTAATTAGAAGTGTCGATACCTCATGAATCTGGAAAAAAATGCCAAGCGGTCATCAGAGCAATGGGTGATGTTTTCAATATTAATCTACAATGTAGCCAATAATAAAAACAAAGGAAATTGTTGAATGAGATGTGTCCAAACTTTTGACTGGTAGTGTATACACATACACATGAACAAATCGCCCATAACATCAAAAGCACTGACTGCTGAAGTTATTTTACTACACTAACACCTGAAAGCGTGGGATATTACATGGCAAGTGAACAGACAGTTCTTTAAATTAAATGCGTTGGAAGCAGGAAAAATGGGCAAGCGTTAGGCTCTGAGCAACTTTGACAAGGGCCAGATTGGGATTCAGCAAGCCCGGCCATTCTGAGGTCATTGTTAAAAGGGTAGGAAAAATGCTTGGAGGCGTAAATGAACTGCAAAAGACTTGATAAGAATTAATATAAAACTACTGGGAACCCATTATCCTCCAATACAGATATGCAACCTAAGAAAAGGTTCCAGAAGTACAAAGTGTAAAGTGCTCAGAGACACTGCCCTGGTAAAGAAGGCTGAAACATGATAATGACTGAATAAGATCCACAAATTAAAATGTCAAGATTTGGCCAAGAAATACCTGAAGACAGATATATTAAAGGTTTTATGGAAAGATAAAATGACTGACTTCTGAAGGGCCCTTGACTGGCTCACTAATGGATACAGGGCACTGCCTCGAGCCAGGCATCAGTAGGGGGGCCGGTAGGGCTGCTGTCATTAAAGATGAGCTAGTTGGACCTCTTCATGTAAAAGCTGGACTAATGATAGTTTCTTAAAGAAACTTCTAAAGAACACATTGACGCGTCTTTAGGACAGTGCTCCATCATATGCATCCAAGTGCGCCACTGCTCAGCTAGCTAGCAAAGGCCCCAAAGATGACCAAATAAAGACCTGGTCCCCTTCCTCATCTGACTTAAATCCTACTAACTTGTGGATCCTTTAATACCAGATTTACTCCGAAAGCTAATTGTGAACATATCATGTAACTAACTAACCTTTAATGGAAGGAAGGCTCATGACAGCTATTTAAAAAGGGTGGTAATATTGAAAACTCCTGAAAGGTGTTCTGTCATTTTGTTACTTATTTGTTACACTTAAAAAAAAAAAAATAATAAAGTTGGGAAATGTGTTGTGATGTAAATGCCTGAGAATTCTTTTGGAAGAAAAGAAAGTGGTGAAGCTGAAGGTGTTATTTCTCCTTGCTGCTGCCAATTATCTTAAAGGGAACACTGCTGTTATAAAGCTCCTTATTTGTTATTTGTGAACCAAATATTCTTGCACTTTTGTTCATATAGCAACTGTAATTGGTCCTAATAAACTCTTTAAAGGAATTCTGCAACAGTGTGCCCTCACATGCTCATTCCCAAACACTAGCTTAAATCACTAGACCTGTCAAGAATTCTGGGTACTGAAGTTTTTAGTCATACCTATCATCCCAGCAGTACTTTAAAAATAAAAGTGCACCATACACTACTTTTGAATTATTTAATTTTGCACATAATGTGCAAAATCGCGACCAAATTTTGTAATCATTTGTCCGCATTTTACATACGTATATGCATATAGTTAAAAACTGCAAGTATAGTAAAAGTAATAGCTAAAGTATGCTCTCAAATATTCTCCCAAAAACTGTAATTTCATTTTAAACTCTGCTTAATACTTTTTCCTTAAAGTAAAGGTAAAACCGTATCCGTGCTGTACAGTGTACACAGAACGCCCTCAGTGCTAGAATACAGGTGTTACCCTTACATAGACTTTACTGTAATTAATGCTCACGCATTTTCTTTAGTATGCATTGTCAGGGTAAATATACTCATTTACAGTCAATTCTACGGGGGAAATTCTGAACTGTCTGCCAGAGATGCGTCACAGGGCAGCAGCCAATCATCAGCAAGGAGAAATGAATGATGTTCTCGGATTGGCTACTTTCAGTTCTCCTACCTTTGAGTGTCTTCATGCTGGTTGTGAGAGACAAGGCCTGCATTACTGCGTATTCTTCCACCGCATGCAACCAAACTAGTTCCTCCAAGTAGTTTGTAAGTAGGAGGCTAATGGTGTAAGCCGAGTAAGAGTGGGAATGGGAGTGAGCATCATAAACTCAAAACATCATATATCATGACTGTTGTAGGACCCCTGTATATGGATGTTTGTATATATATATATATAGAGAGAGAGAGAGAGAGACACATATACGTACAGTATATACATATATAGATGTATCAGCTATGATGTATCAGCTATATATATATATATATATATATATATATATATATATATATATACACACACACACACACACACACACACCCCG
>JBBPDC010000002.1:14647610-14674822 GCA_037974485.1 Hemigrammopetersius urotaenia | reverse complement strand
CCGCTTTTAAAAGTGTGACAGAGTTGGGGAAAAAACAAATAAACAAAGCCTTCTTTGTAAAATTGATGACTTAGTGTTTTCATTATATATTATATATATTGGGTTGACATAGAATTGCGATTAATCGCGATTAAGTTTTTCCAGATTTGCGATTAACTAGTTCATTTTAATTAATCGCTTTACAGCCCTAATGTATACCCTTTGTATGTATGAATTAATCAAGCTGATGCAGGCTTGCTTGAGTTTTGTTGGTCATTACTTTGGGTACTCTTGGTGCTTTCTCTCTCTGGCCCTAGAGGTGGCAGTATTGCTATCTCTAAATACAGTAATACATGGTGTAGTTTCCAGTGTAGTTTTGAAGAGATTTTTTTTTTATTATTGTGCTTTCAGTTTCACTGTGTTTAGGAAATTTTTCTTGTACATCTTTGAAATGACTTAAATGCAAAATGTAATTTAAGTGCATGTTAAATGACACACAGCAATTTTACCAGTTGCAGAGAACCCTTTAAAATTTGTGCTAAGAGTAATGAATGATGTTTTAACTTTAGATAGATTTAGTTTGGTCAGTCTCTTTTAGTGTTACAGGATCTCCTGAACCACTCTCCGTGCAGGAAGCAGTAGTTGTGTGTGCCGAGGGCTGTAATCAAAATGTGTAGCAGTACAATAATGTGTTTACTGCTCCTGAGTCCGGCGCTACAGTTCTGAGACTGGTCCCCTCCTGCGCTGCCAGAAAAATGCAATTATAGTGTATTCTGATTTGCTCTAACCACTGCTTTGGCAGAATAATACAGTATGATTTGCCCAGTCAGGGGACGAGTGAGTTGATTTGGTGTCCCTTTCTGTTAACAAAGCCAATGCTGTGCTCCCCTCTGAGGGGGACGCAGACACACATCAATGGGACTGTGAGGCTGTGTTTTGTGCTAACAGGCCCGTCGATGCACCCCTCCGAGTTAATGGCAGAGATGCGGAACAGTGGGTTTGCGCTGAAGAAATGTGTCCTTGGGAGGAACGCCACTGTTTGTGATCCAGCACAGGTAATCTCCAGGTCCCCACACCCCCTTAGGCTCAAATAAGACCAATGATATCCATGCCTGGTCCTGAGTGAGGAGGAGAGAGTGTGATTGCAGCAAAACGGTCAATTATCAGACCAGCAGCGCACAGTGATTCCAGTCAGTGCAAGTTTAGTCAAGAGGGCAGGGTTGATGAGACTAACTGCTGAAATTATAGGTGAGCGGGGAAGCAGACACACTGCTTATTTTACAGCTCTACATAGCTTACACCGCTCACTTTGATTTGCCCTTATGTACCCAATCTAGTTTCTGCTTGTTATAAGTGTATGTTCATCCAGTGCATTTTGCATATGGTTTGTCCTTTTCGAGTTGGCAAGTTTCCTAGGTGTGTCTGTGTGTGTGATCTGTAAGTCATGGTACGATCTGATGTACTACAGGAATTTGTGGCCAGTGAGGAAGAGGAGGAGGAGGATCCTGAAATCGCATTCCTTAAATCTTTAACCACTAAGCAGAAACAGAAGCTTCTCAGGTGTGTGCGGATGCAAATCGGTTATATTTAAAAAATTGTAGGGAACATGGAGGTATTGTTAACTTTAAGATTTATTTTAGTTTATATCCCTTCTGTAAGTATTTGACTGTAACAGAGATTGATGCTAAAGAAAATAATTGCTCTAAAATGTTTACACTTAGTTAGATTTTTCCTGCATTTTCTCACCTCTTGCTTGCCTAAAATCAATGTTTTCAATCAATTTTGTTCTAACTGATTATTTTCCTCTTTAAAGAAAACTTGACCGTCTAGAAAAGAAAAAGGACAAGAAGAAGAGTAAAAAGGATAAAAAGAAGAATAAACATAAGCAGAAGAAAAAGACGGCTAAATGTTCCTCAAGCAGCAGCTCAGAATGTTCCAGTAGCTGTAGCTCTGATTCAGAACGTGAACAGTATAAAGTGAAGAAAGAGAAGAAGAAGAAGAAAAAGAGTAAGAGAAAGAGAGACTCATCCAGTGAGAGCAGCTCTGAAGGCGAGAGGGGAGGAAGAATCAAAGAAAAATACAAAGAGCCAAGTAATAGAAGCTACTCTCGTAGTCCTAACTCTAAGCAGATTGATAACAAACATGCACACACACACTTGGAACAACAGGACAGGAGAGCAGAAAAAGGCCAGAGGTCACCAAGTGGACACGATATCAGAGAGAGAGAACGTAGGAATAATGACAGAAAGAGAAGTCGAAGTCCTCAGAGGAGAGGAGAAGAAAGAAGGAAGGGTAGGGAGCGACACAGGGATGCAAACAGAGAGTATGAGAGAAATAGGAATCCAAGTAGGGAGAGGGGCAGAAACAGAGAGAAGTGTAGGGACAGAGATAATGAACGAGAAAAGGAAAGGTGTGCTAAACAGAGCAGTGCAAGTAGGGATCGTGGTAGAAATTAAGGACGCTGTCGAAGCCCAGATAAAGATGGAGAGAGAGGTACGGGAGGAGAAAATAAGTGTGAAAGTAGGGAAAGGCCGAGGGCTGGAAAAGAGAAAAGAAAGGTACAGGAGCTGAAGCAGGGAGGATGGAAAGAGATGAGAGAGAGGCAGAGAGAAGAGAGTAAACCTTTTTTTTTAATTTCATGTTGTATAAACGATGGTTTGGTAAACTTAGCATCTTTCCCCTCTCCCTCTGTGGTTAAAACGCTTTTATGGGAAATCTTGTCAGTAGATGGCGCCCAACATCTTTAGAAAAAGCAGAATTAAAATCACAAAGTAGAACACACCCTTCTTGAGAAGTTTTATTAGTTTACTTACCTGTTGTTATTTTGCTACTTTGTCCTTGAGTTACTTGTTCAGTTTCAAAACGCTTTTTGTCAGCGGGCCTTCAGTCTGTGCAATTTTCAGTTAAAGCGCGGAAATTTTCTGTTGTTTGTTGGTCCATTCACATAAATTTTCATTCAGACTTGTTTTGTCTTTTCAAACATTTTAGATTACTGCATTTTTTTAGATTACTATTATTTAAGTGTAACTGATGCAGTCTATTTTAATTTAGTCGAAACTTGGTTGTCAGAGGTGCGTTATAACTGTTCGACTTTAGGGGACAGCAGCATGGCTGCAGGTATCTGCAGCTCTGTTTGTATTCTATTTAAAATTAAAGAGCATGTTGTATGGTTTTATCTTGAAAATGTGTTCAGGTTGTGTGAAAAGAGAACTCGTCTAAGATCACTGACAGTTAAGTTTGTGTTTTGAGCTCTTGAGAGTTCAAACTCCATCTTTTCCAAAAATCACTTTATCTCTGCTGGTTTTTATCCTCATTATTATATGGGACAGAATGAAATCTGAGTGGGCTCTATCTGTTCTGGGACGAAGGAAGATGATCTCTGCTGTTCACTTTTTTTCTCAGCTTTGTCTTCACCTTAGGAGAAATGCCCTGTATTACTATAAACCCCTCCCCCAGACCTGCTGAAATTCTCATTGTCATACAGTGGACTGCCACCCTACTGATCAATGGCTAGTCTTTAATTCTTTCAAAGTTGCGTTAATTGATTTGGCACTAAGACCCTACTGATTTTGTCAGATCCAGAATATTTAAAATAACATTAATTGGGCAATAAATGTGTGAAAACTGAATTATTTGGCGGTCCTGGTTTTTATTCACTATAATGATTTTTTTGAGGCACAGATGGGCCAAACTGACTATTTCAAACATCTTTCTCGGTCCACACGGCATTGAGGCGCGACGTGTCATTTGAACTCCAGGAGAGTCCTTAAATAAGGAGGCCTGAACAAGCAGGAATCTGTCAGTGTGGTAGGAGTCGTGCGTTGTAATTCACACTTGGGCCAAAATAACCAGGCTCTGCTATTTAATAACAGATTTTTTTTAACTGAAGTCGTTCGGATGTTTATCAATAGTTGTGATTGGACCGAAGTGCGAATGCATATATGTAATTTATAGAAAGGCAGAAAAGCGAAAAATTAAAGAGTTCTATTACAAAAAATATAAACTCTGGTTCGCTACCGCAATATTGCTAGGGAATTATTGTATCATTTGTAATCAAATTTACAGATTATTTTTGGGAGGTACAATTAATTCCTGCGCCATCAGTACGACCTCATTGCCCTGTCCTGGTGCTGCTGATCGTGGAGGAAGTGATTGCATGTCCCTTTGATCTGTTTTTTTTATTTTTTTTTTTTATTATTGGAACCACATACAAAGTGACGCTCAGCACGAGCGGTTCATCATAAATAGGCGAGTGACCCGAAAAGTCCTTAGCACCCCCCCCGCGTGCGCGCAGAAGACCCAGGGTGTAAAATTCCAAACAGCTGAGCTGATGAACGGAGCTCAATTTGGAGTGGATCCGCCATAAAATCACAGTTGGCTCTTCTGCATTAACTTTTAAAGGCTGCGAATCAAACTCTGGCAGGCGCCTGCTGTTTTGTTAAAAATGTTTACAAGACACGTTATTTATTTGTAGCTCTGTTTGGATGTGCATTGAATTTTTACATTTTGTTTATTCATTCGCATCAAAAAATAAAAAGTAAAAATCTCCAACAAATTTCATCGTGTCATTAAGTCGTAATAGGCCGATTTCTGCGTGTGCACGTTTTGCCCTCGGGAGTCGCGTTGGTATACGACGGGCCACCGACGCACAATAGGAAATGAAAATAATTTTCGTTTATTGCCTTCTGCTCAATTTAGCGCGCTCTCCAGGAGGAGCTTTTTCTGGGTTCCCAGGCCGGTCTCGGCACCGCAGCCTAATTATGCCGCGTTTTTTCTGCTTCTTCCATTGCTCGGACGCTGCGCTGGACAAACACAAAGGAGTCCGAGAGCATCCCTGGACCCTTTCAGCTCCACGGCCACTGATATTCAAATACCAGCCAGAGACCATTTGACTGCGCCGCAACAAGAGCATTGGAAAAATTCTACATTAGCATATGGCTTTTCCCATTTTTTTCTTCTTTTCAAAAATGCACCCCCTCCTAAAAAGGAAAAAGGGGGGAAACTGTTCCCATAACACCAAATCAAGTGCAGCGCTTAGAAAGGCTAAAAGCTGCTTTATGCCTCGGCCCTCTCTTAGATGGACGTTTCCCCCGTTTGACATGCAAATGTAAGCAGTTAATTTGAGCGATTAAAATAAATATTCAGGGGCCTTTTGTCACCGAACCCCCCTCGGAAAAAGCTCCGATAAAGAGCGCCTGAACAAATGATGTCTCGGAGATTAATTAGATATTTGATAAGACACGAATCCCTAATCGCCAATACAACACACATGGGGCTGCGATGTGCTCCAAGTCATAATTAATACTATTTAACAGGATTTTCATTTGGCCATAAAATGCCTGTTCCGGGGCATTAACTATTGATTTATCCCGCTGGGAAAGTGTTCGACGATCTGCATTTGCTCATAGCAGAGCTGTGTTATTGATGCATTCTGTTTACAAATGTACACACACTATTCCTTTTTTCCTTTCAATATGAAACATCAGATCATTTCTGCAAAAATTGTCAGACCTAATTCTAGACCCGGCCTGAGCGCCTGATGCATTCTAGCAAATACCACAGATTTACTAAGTGATAATAATTCCCAAGAAATAAAAATATATTTCTTCAGCATTTCTACCAAACAACAACAAAAAGCTTTCGATCATTTTAAATCCCTTTAATTACAAAATGAAAGCCTTATACGCGAGACTTTATACAATTAAACATTTATATATTTTTAGCAAGGTAAAGAAAGGAATAACTGAATTTAAATAGCTGTGTTACATACATACTGACATCCACAAAGTGCGTCGAAAGTAAAGAAAATTCCCTGAATTTCAGGATCCACCACAAAACAGTCATAAGGAACATTTACAGGGGGGGGGGGGGGGGATGATGGTCTTTGTGGGTGTATCTACACAGTTTAGCTCAGCTCGCAGTTTTCCAGCACTGTTCGGTCGGGGTCACTGTTTTGCGCTCCGATCCAAACCAAAGGATAAAGCAAAGATATTCAACAACCCCTTTTAAATCGCCTACATTTAAACCGCTCGATAGTCCTGCAAACGTGTTGACACAGCATAGAAATAACCACGTTTAGTCTTAAATATATATATCCCAGTTAATGAGCTGGGGTTGAAAAAAGTTGGTTGTTTTCCTATTTCAAATTTAAAAAGGAAAAATAAACCAACGAATAAAACTGTCGCCAGAAGAGTTTATGAAACTCCAAGAAAAGGGAAACAAAAGAAATTAAAGGAAGGAAAGGCATAAACCATCGCCAGAAGAGTTCATGAAACTCCTGACCCCTTTCTTTCTCCGGTTTCTAGCTGTCACAGTCTAGCAGTAGTGGGTGAGGAGAGGGGTGTATATGTGTGTGTGGTCAGCTGAGCTGTGGTGGGTGTCAGTCAGGACTCGTGGTGGGGAGATTGCTGCTCTTTGACCGTGACTCGTGGATTCACCGCCTCTAAGATCAGTTCAGGGGACTCGGACCTGGGGGTCTCCAGGTTGCTCGTGTCGGTGTCGCTGTCGCTGCCCTTTTTGCCGCCCCCTCCGGCCGTGTGTGTCTTAATGTGCTTGCTGAGGTGGTCACTGCGCATGAAGCGCTTGTTGCAGACTGGGCACGCGAAGCGCTTCTCACCCGTGTGCGTGCGCAGGTGCCTCTGCAGCTCGTCAGAGCGCGTGAAGCGCTTGCCGCAGAAGAGCCAGTTGCACACGAACGGCCTCTCTCCGGTGTGCCAGCGCAGATGCGCTTTGAGGTGCGACGTTTTGCCGTATACCTTGCCGCAGCCCGGGATGTGGCAGCTGTGCAGTCCTTTCCTACGCAGGCTCGCGCCCGCCGGGCCCAGCCGCTCGGCCTCCTGGCAGTTGGGGCAGTCGCATGTGGCCCGTCCCGAGTATCTCCTGGAGGAGCGCGAGGAGCTGGCGATGCTCGAGCCTGCGCCCGAGATCATGGCGTTGGCGGCAGCAGACGTGTCCGTGTAAGCGGGGAGGACGGTCTTGAAGCCGTCCTGCGCCAGCAGATGCTGGCCGGTAGACAGCAGGTGCGACGCGCTCGGACTGATGCCCGTGGAGCTGAAGGCCGAGTGCGTGAGCGCCGGGAAGTCAGGGTTGTAACCGCTCAGCTGTGAGTGGATGGCCTGCGGTGTGCCAGAGTGCAGCGACGTCTGCAGCGAGCCGGCCGGGTTTTGCACGTCAAGCCACGAGCCAGGGCTCGTGTGGACGTCCCACCACGCGCTCGCGCCGTTCGTCACGTCGCCCGAGATGGTGGAGTGGAAGCCGGACTTGTACCACGATTCGTACGGGTGCGCCACACCCACGCGCGGGTACAGCGTCTCCGCGGACGTATGCACTTTGGAGATAAAGGCCGACTGGCCCGAGTCCTGCGAGCTCACTCCGGCCGCCGTGTTGGAGAACAGGCTGCTGTAATCGCTGGAGAAGGCGGACGAGGTAGGGGACGTGGAGGCCAGGCAGAAGGCGCTGCTGCTCGCGCCCGTCGTGGTCGGTAGTCCCGAGCCGCTCCGGCTCGTGGCCACGCTGAAGCCCGGCAGGCTGGATCCCAGGTTACAACTGGACGAAGACCTCTTCCACGGGTGAAATCCTCCTTTGGAGAAGGCGCTGGAGTCGGGCAGCGTGGTGAGGGGACTGGTGTTGCCAATCTTGTTGCAGGTCGCAGCCAGCATTGCTAAAGGGGTAGTCCCAAAGCGAGGCTCTTCCTGGACAACAACACAGAAGTTTGTTCTTAACTGATCGGTAAAAAGGAAAGCGCTTAAAGCAAGAAAAGTTTGCGTAGGAAAGCAATTGCACTTCACACTTGTAGCGTTTAAAAAGTTTAAACAGGATAAATGTTTGTCACCAATATAAATTCTATTTTAAAAATTATCCTGTAACTTATACTACGATGTCAAATAAAATTACAATAACATTACCGTAATACTATTCCTTATATATTAGGAGCCTAAGCCTGCTGAAGTTAATACGTTGAAGTTTCAGGAAACACGCAGAAAAAATCACAGGCGCAAAAATTAAACCCAAACGCATCGTCCACTCACCCCAAGTATAGACGTAGCCATAGCCCGGGCCTTCTCTTCGCTGGATGCTGCGGGACCCTGGTGCTGCTGTGCTACAGTTTGAGTGGGACAGGGCGCTGTGCTGCTCTCCGTCTGTCCCCAGGCTCAGCTCCCCTCTCTACACTGTTGTACCCAGCGCCTTCTTTCAAGTACAGCCGGCCACCTCTTTCAGCCAATCAGCGCCCCGGATCCTGCGCGCCCAGTTCGAGCTCGGCCAATAGGAGGCGCGTCCCTGACAGAAATACTAAAGTAGCGTGTCAATCAATAAACTGAGCTACCGATCCCACTGTCAGGCTCCGAGCGATCTGCTCTTTTTACACGGCTTTATATTTATATATTTATAGATATGTAGCCGTCAAGGCGCAGTATCTTCACCCACACATACACACACTAGGGCTGAGCTCAATTTGGTTTTTAATAAGTCCGGCATCCACCGTGGTAAGAGACTCCTGTTTGTTTTGTGCATGTCTTAAAATGTTTGATGTCGTCAGGCTGTTGAGAAAGTCTCGCGAACAATTGTATACACGATTTCAGTAATTGTGATTTAGTAAACCTGAACCTGTCTTTTTTCCAAGTGGTTGTCTTGCATTTTTGAGGGAGTTGTTTCTAATGTTATTTTAGGATGAGTGTCGTCAGTATGTGACTTGAGACAGCTGAAACAGTGCGTACCTTTGCATTACATTTGCTGAGTTTTGCAAAAAATTACTGAAATGTGGAAGTTTGTACAGTATTTGACAGTCATTGTTAGAGCCGTGAGGTTGAGGAAATCTGGGGGGAATTACTGATCTCACAACAGGTGTTAGAGGCGTGTGTGTGTGTGTGTGTGTGTGTGTGTGTGTGTGTGTGTGTGTGTGTGTGTGTGTGTTGGCTGATACGCGCGTGCGCTCCCAGTAGCGCTCCTTTTTAAATACCTTCAGCAAAACAGCGCGTTTACATCACACGTAGAAAATGGTAAGAGCATTCAGAAGGAACCGGTGTTATTAAGAAACCACTCTAAAAATAACGTGATTTAAAAACGGACATAACTCGTGCCGCGTCTCAGGTGTTTTTTTTCTTTTAGTTTGAAACACCGGAATACATTCATTCATGTCCACATTCATCTTCAGCTCTTTTATTTTTTCTTTTCTTCTCTGTCCGTAGGATTTATTTATTTTGTTGGGGTTTTTTTTGTTATATGAAGATCAATGCATTATACCGATGTGTTCGTTCGCTTGTTAAAAACAGTTAAGGGTAATGGCATAATTTAACAATGGCCTGCTTTGGAGTGAATCATCATCCCTTTAAAAGTTAAAGCAATTTTCTTGAAAATGGCCTCGTCGAAAGCTGTGCATTACAGTATTCAAAATTGCCAAATAATGCTCCATTATAGAGGCTGAGCGGTGCCAGGCAGCCCGGGCGCAATTTGCTCCAAAGCGCTGTGCTTTAAATCCCTCCTATGGAGAGGGGAATCTAAAAAAAATATTCAAATCCGCATGGTGGAGCCTGCAAAATCGCCTCATTTCTGCAATCACTGTAAATTGACAGGGAAACAATTAACACTATTAAATATCCGTTAGGCGTAAACACATTTGAGTGAGCAGTGTGCAACTCTCTCTCTCTACCGCTCTCTCTCTCTGCCTCTCCATGTTACACTTGTTCGCGTCCTCTTAATTAATTGTGGTGTCAAATCTTATGAATACAGATTTCGTGAACGAATTTGATACGAGTTTTGGGGGGTGTTTTCGTACTTCAGATTTTGACTCGACAGATTCTGAAGACTTGCTTAATTGCTCGCTTGCAAATTGTTTAGGAAGTCTGTTAAGAGAGTTGGGACCACAGTGGATAAATCCGACCACCAAAAATGCCTGGCAAATCATATGATCTGCTACAAGGGTAGAGAAAGACAGCACTGATCAAAAACCTTGCAGCACTTCGTATATATACATACGAATTCTTACGATTAAATACGATTATTTATTTCTTATAAAATGAATGAATGTTATTAATATTGATAATGTATAAATATATCATGTTTTTAAAAAACTAAATCGCCATTTTATAAATATCCATGTTTGACATAAAATAATGAATAAATAAATATTATGTATGTAAATGTGATTTGATATAAAACTCCAGAGCCACCAGGCTGGCTGGCCTACCTGGCGAGCAGTTGTCTGTGGCAATTAGAAACCTATTACAAGTCATTAGACTGATCAATGTACCTTAAACAATGCGAATGATTTATTTGGCAAGAACAAAAAAACGCTCTGCATCCATTGTGCTGAGTGTGAGTGACGGTCCGCATCCATCACGCCTTTAAGCAGCTAGAGATAAATGATTAATCCGCACCTATTCGTTAAAGTGGCCCTCCTACAAAAGGTCCCGGGCTTCAAATCTGCCCCATTTCAGCTGCCCTTCCTGCACAGAGCGCAGGGTTTTTGCACCGGGGCCCTTTTTTGTTTGCAGCCTGGGATTAATTTGTCCCCACCCTTAAGAGGAAAAGCGCATTTGTGGATAATTAACTAATCTGTCGAAACTTAAATCCCTGTTATCCACAGGTCCTCCGGCCGATCCGCCTCGCTGCTCCTCGCACCTAAAACAAGGCCACATCAACATTATTATTATTATTGTTATTATTATTTTCTGTCTTATGTCTTACCGAGCTGTGCTTGACGCGTTAATCACTTTAAACTCGTGTTAATGGAATTAAAAAAGAGAAATGGTAGATCACTGAAGTGTCGAAGCGCTGGCTCCTTTTTGAGTCAGTGGCAGGAGGAGAGAGCTCGTTTCTGCGTGCAGGCTGATCGCGATTGAAATGCTTGATTGGAATGAGGGTGCGTTTCGTCATACACACGCAGATCAGACGTGGCGAGATGTGGGAAATCTTTAGTGTTCATAAACAACAGACTAATAAACTGTCACATCACCCCCTCCTTTTTTGCAGGCGTGCTGACGCGAGAAGAAGCAAAATCTCAGCGTCAATTCAGTTTTTTATACAAACACTGTACATCTGCCTCACATTTTAATTTGAATTCACAGATTCTTAGTCTGTAAAGAGACCAAACAGCCTGAAAATATAAAGTAATCGACCGAGGACTTTAACTTTGACAGTTTTAATAATTAGTTTTTAAGACAAAAATATCTGTCTTACTGTATATAAACACATGTTGCAAAATTTCTATTTTCCACCAAATGCTTGGCTGGAGAATGTGACATGAGGTTAACACGTTTACAATGTTTACATTCAAATATATTTACAGTAAACAGGTTTAAACAAATACATTCCTAGATGTATTTCTGATTTGAGTGTATGTGTGTTTATGTTAAAGCCTGCTGTCAGCTGTTGAAATGAACAGACGTAGATATCACTCTGCTCCCACAGTCTCCATACTTTTGTTGGGACAGTGTTTTTGGGACCTTCCCAGTACCCGGACGTCCTGTTTAGCACTTACAACTAAGGGCTTCACCTCATCAGCCTGCATGCTGCTTAATTCAGTGCGGTAAATTCCCCGTGCTGACGTGTTTTTCAGCGAATGGCTCAGCATGTGGGTCATTTTTTGGGGTGTGTCCACAGAATAATGTCTGCTATTTTCTCCCGTGTTGAATGTAACAATGAAACGAGAGCGGGATTATATGCTAATTAATGCATGCACGGCAATTTATTATTTGCATAAGGCCGCATGAAGAGCCTCGATGACTGTAAGTGCACTGAGCTCCAGCAAAATCTATTTTATATATAAAAATAAAACAATGGACCTCATTAAAAGGGTTTGCGAATGGTGGTGACCGGATCTTAACATAATGATGAAGCTGTGCAACATGGATAGCAAGTTGTACAATGCTCACTTTATCTGGTTATTTATTGTGATATAGACCTGTCAATGTCCATTGGTTATTGTAATATCTATTAGTATTTACACCTTCAATATCTAGGCTCAACATATCTGTCTACTTCTTCTATAACAGAAAAAAACAGTGGCCAGCCAATTAGGTTCCTGAAACCAGTGTCAGATAAACACTCGTCTACAGGTGCCTGGTGTAAAAAAATTCCTTTAGTTTACTGTGCTGCAACAGCTCTGGCGCTACACGATGCTGCCCTTGTCTGTAATTTTTGCCTGAGAGTGATGGGTGGGAGTTGTGGACACTGGTGACAGTCCACTTGTGATAATCTCTGCTTTATCTGTTAGAAATGGAGCTTCCCAATAGGGTTTTGGCTGGACTGCAGTCTCTCAGGATAGAGTTGGTTCTACATTGGTAGTCCTATGTTAGTGAAGGGGTAGCAATAAGAAAGAACCTGGAATTACTAAGGAAATCAAGTTGACATTTCATGCACTATAATACAAGACATACATTTACTGAAATTGGGTACAATGTTGGCTACCATAACTATTTATCTTCCAGTAAACAGTTGTCGTGCATAATGGACACCTCATGGTCCTGTTTTTGAATGTGAAGCAAGCCAAGGGGCCTTATTTCCCCACTCACATATAATTTTATATAACCATTGCTCTGATTCATGTTTACAAGAAGAGTTTATTCGCTGAAATTCTTCAGCAGAGATGCAGTAGTGTAGTCATTCACTCTCAAAATCATTCAAAAAAGGTGAAACAAGTTTTTAATGATCGTATTTGTGTCTTGTTTCTAAAGTGTTTCCCCAGTATCTCAAAGGACACTTTCAAAGTGCCCTTGAAATATTTTTGGATAAGAGACACAATAATCCCTCAATAGTAAAAAAAAAAAAAAAAAACTCAGCCTCAATCTGCAGTAATTTTATCCCTGTTGGATTTTGAGTTTCTACCAGCCAATCATTTAAATCCCAAGCAGCAGGTGAGGTAGAGATGGAACGCCCTGGGCTGCTCTCAACCGGCGTCCCATTACTGCACTCATATTCGTGCCTTACAGAGTGAAGGACTCTTCAGCTCCTTTCACAAAGCTGCAGACATCTCTCGTTGAGCTCACCATGGGGTTGTGTTCCTTAAGATCCACTCTGTCTTCTTAAATCTGCCACAATAGCAATTTGCCTCTGCACCCCAACCACAATTGATCTATTATGGGATTGTCTGACCTTGTTATTGAACTTAGTGTTATAAGATAAATGCGCTTTTTTGTATTTATTTTAGCAGATCAGAGTGAAATGCCTAATTGTCTTCGAACGGAAAGAACATTGTGTGAAAATGTTGGATAATGTCTATAAGGTTTCCGCACAAAATATTGGAAGCAGTGGTGCGTTCGGAGACAGTTGCAGGTTATGTCAGCTTGTGTGCTGTGTCTTTATTTTCAGGAAGTCAGCCTTTTCTCTGCCTGAACAGTGAGCTGCATCTGAACGCTTCCCCTTCTGCACCACTGACCCTGATGAAAGCAACATACCCTCCCTACCAGCACTGCAATTTCCCTTGTACAACACACAGACCTACAAGGTATAGGTCTTGTCTGCCTGCCCGTTTGTCCGTCAGACTGTCTGTCTTGCCTGAAAATCTAAAGATATATTAGTACATCTCTGACTCCAAGTTTATTGTCTTCATTCATTATGTTTTCTGTGAAATCAGAGGAATGAGAAATGTCAGAGTGTATTCTAACTAATCTGTGAGTTGTATAAATGACAAATATGATGCTGTGGGAAATAAATTAAAAAAATTTGTATAATTTACAGAATATTCCCAAACCTTAAATAACGGTAGATGTGTGCTTCTTTGACACCAGTTTGACTTCAAACCAAACACCAATTTCCCTTAAGCTGTAGATCTTGTGAGGTTTTGGGTGACTATACACCGGAAATGAAAAAAATGAAGTCTCATACATATGTTAGACTCTACACATTTTATTATTTTGTTCTCATTTTGCCAAAAGGTTGCATACAGTATGTGTAATGTATATGCGTAAGTTCGAGTTTAAGGGTGTGTAAGGTATGTAAAGGCTCTCAGTCACGCTACAGTTTTATGCTTAATGTTGAGTCATGCTGATGAACATCTGTCTGCTCTGGTTGGGATGAGACTGTACCTGTTCCGCATTCACACAGACACCTGACGGTTTCATGAGCCACACATTTACAATCTCAGCTTTACTGTTTCTTTTCTGTCAGTATGACTCATTAGGATGTTTCACACAACTGTCGAGAAACATTGTTTGCAGTTCTATCAGCAAATGCCTCATGTTTGCAGGCTTCTAGAGATTCAGTGTCCCATCAGAGACTATCTATAGCATTCACATCTCAAAGAAAACATTAGAATGTTTTTCAAGACACAGTGGCACATTCTGTTTCCAAATGAAGCAGATGAGGAACAATGCGACGTGAAAAGATCAATATCTTTGAGAGGTAACCGTTTCAGTTCGAATGTGGTAAATGAAAACGATTGTTGTGCTGCCGATAAAGTGATCTGAGAGCACAATTTTAGATGGCTTGTAGTTGATATGCTCCTCACTGTATTTCTTTATCTTCATTAAGAGATTGACATTTGCAACAACTTAAAGACAAACAATTTGTCTCAGGCTTATTATGGCAACTAACTACAAACTGTCATTTGGCATCGGAAAAACAGCCCTCGGCAATGCAGAATGCTTATCACATGTCATCTCTGCATGGCAGCGCAGAAATTACGTGTAGCTCTCGCTCCACTCCCAGCTCCTTTGTGCTCTCGACATTGTCTTTGTCTTATACAATTAAGGTGTTACACGGTAGAATAATTTAAATTGCCAGCTCTAAAATGGAGACAGAGGCTCTTTTTAAAAATAGCCAAATTTGTTTACTGATTGTATGCGGCTATTGACTTTCCCATTATATGAGAAGAGCTCTGATTAGTGGCTGTGCGATGTTTAGACAGAGAGGCAGAGCGGACAGGGTTACAATGCAGAGCATTTACTCTTATTGTTCTCGGGGCCTCTCTGCTCCGGATTACTGCTGGACACAGTAATGAGGGTGTCACTGCAGGTCCAATGCCATTTTCCAGTAGTTACTGAACAGCCCCAGTGTGACAGACAGTGTATGTGGCTCCTGAAGGCTCCCCAGGCTTTCATGAGGTTCCTGGAACATGTTCTTTCCTTGTGTGTATGGGGTTTACATATGTAGCATGGTGACTGGGAGGTCATTTTTCTCATGTTTTCCACTGGCTGCAGTAAAAGGCTGTAATTCTGGTACTGTTTGTAATACAGACCTGAGTCAGGAAGGTATTGTTTTTGCCAGACTAATACAAAGGCAATAGAGCTGGAAGACACAGGCATGCGGAATCATTGTCCAAACTGGAGAAACAAATCACTTCAAGGATGTTCTTAATTTCTCCCATTTGATTTGTGCTATGTGAGACCAACGATACAAAAATGTTGTGGGTCCATGGTCTTCATCATCATACTGCAGGCAGGGTGTATATTTAACTAAAATCAGCTCTGTTCATTCCGTCTGTCGTAAACACTGCTTGTGCATAGTGGTGGAAAACCAAAGCATAAAACAGATACTTTTCTTTTATGAATTTACAGCTCTCTGCTTTGACCTACCATTGTTTTCCTAAAGCAGATTCCTTTGAGAATAAGTGGTTGCTCCACCACTTAACCATTAACAATTTCAGCCTTTGTTTTGTAATTATAGAAATGTTTTATCCGGTGTCAGATGGTACATGTTTCAGCATCCAGGGCACTTCTTTTATATTGTCTGATTACATGGTAGTGAGAACACGCTTTTTCTTGCTTCAGATGTTTGCCAAAATGTGTGGAGCGTGGTACAAAGAACTGTGAGATGACTTATAACTCAGCCCCACTCATGTGAATGCCGTGTTTGTTAGCGTTTGAATTCGTGCCAGAGCGCCTAACAAGAAGGTGAGAGGGGATTTGTATTTACTGGTATGTGAAACCAATGTCACATGAACCAGAAAAATCTTCCCTATTGATTTTGAGCTCTGCGAATATTTTCTGTGTGAAGAAAAGAGTACAGACTGTATCCCTCAGAAAGTGATTTTTGGAACACCACGCAAACCCAGAGAGTTAGAAGAGAACACATAAATATAATATAAGACAAATTTAAGATCATGTACAAACTCTTCATAGTAGAATGGTGGAGCTATGTTGCCTTGCAATCAGTGTGTTCTTACCTGGCAGTTCAGGTGGCTTTAAGGCTGCATTCACACAGACAGAAAGTTGTTTAACAGTGTGATTGAAACCAGGCCGCAGTCAGACTGGATCTGCAGCCTCATGCTTAGCCATCTATAATAAGAGTAGGTCTAGTTGCTGAACTTTTTTCACTGCTGCTTGTGCCTTTTTTCATTTTGACCATCTAATGGCTTTGAAAGGTCTGTATAAACACTGGATATACTTTCAGCACATGCTTCCAAAGACTATTAGACTGGATGCTGAAAGCTGATTCCCCAGCACGCTTCATGTTCTAAGAGCTTACAGAAGGGGCACATTTTAGGCATAAATACTCCATGAGT
This sequence comes from Hemigrammopetersius urotaenia, assembly GCA_037974485.1. Lineage (NCBI taxonomy): Eukaryota > Metazoa > Chordata > Actinopteri > Characiformes > Alestidae > Hemigrammopetersius > Hemigrammopetersius urotaenia. The sequence continues at coordinate 14,658,405 of JBBPDC010000002.1, read as the reverse complement.
ATAAGCGAGGGAAGAAAGGAACAAAGGCTTGTGTCCTCTTACTTATAGACACTTGAATTCTATTCTATTCTATTCTATTAAGTTTTATCGATGAATATTTCTGGAGTTGTTCCCACTCTCATAGGCCATTTACTGGGTTTTCCCTCAGTGGTGAGGAATGTAACATTGCCTTGTTCCTTGAGTGTAGAAACCCTCTCCGTTTCCCAGCTGCCTCAGTCTGGTACACATTTACAGCTTCTTTTCATCCAGACCTGTTATTCTTGCTCAATATCTGCAGCAGCCAAAATGCCACAGCACACATTTTCACATGGCCTGGATGTGGCTGATCAATTGAACCGCTGCTGTTATGCTTGGCTCCTCCAAACCCTCCTTTTCACTAATCACTAGTGACACCAGCACCTGTGTGCGGCTATTCATAGCTAGAAGCACGTGGAATAGTCTCTGTGGAATAGCTTAGCCTAAAGGAGAAAGGTTGTTATTTTTTGGTGCCCTATCCCTGATAAAGCTGCAGAAATAATTTTGGACAATCAGGGAAATCCTCCTATGTTTACCCATAGCAGGGGGTAGAAATAAAAACAACATGCTATATGGAAATGCCTTGCTGTGGCTGGCTGGAGGCATAACCACAAAGTCTTGAATTACAGTGGCTAGCTGTCGGAGGCTCACTGAATTTCATATTTCATATAGTGTGCTCAGGGATTTTTCCCTCTGTTGTGGCTATAGTAATATAATGATACATTTTTCTACCCCTGGGATGATAACAATCTGTCACCATAGAATTTTTTGCATAGTTTACAGCAACAGTGCTGGGGTTGCCTATTTATTGTGGGAAGACTCTGTTTTTCTGTCAGTAGTGTGATTTATTTTCATACCTTCCATCCGCACGGTTTAAAATGAAGGTTAACAAGTGCAGTCTGCTGCTGTGTGATGTAAAGTGTTGTCAAGCTATAATCCCAGCTTTCACTTTAGTCTCATTGAGTGCTCATCATCTTGACTACCTAAGTGAATTGTCACTTGGCTTCACTCTGAAACACTGTGCATGCACATCAAGGCAGCAGGGACTGGTGGGAGAGTTGTGCATTGCAAAGTGACGTCAGAATGAACCACGTACTCCAGTGAGATCCTAAAGTATGACTTTAAAATGTTTTTAGAAGTATAGTCCATGCACAATATGCCAAGAGCATGAGCAAAGTCCTGGAGTGGTCAGAATGTATCGTTTAAAAGAGAAACAACAGGACCGCTGTTATCATATGTGCTCTGTACTGTATGTGAATATTGCATTGGTTTCAGACAGAGCTGTGCTAGCCAAAGAGCAAATGGTGGCCTTGGACAGTGGTTTAGGTGTACAACCGCATAAAATCTGTGCAATTTACAGTACACAATGATGCATTTACACTCTCTGCAAGCATAATGAGAAACATGATTATAGTCACTGAGCAAATATACTATATTTTGAGATCCATTTACAGACAGACACAAAGAAAGGAAGGGGTCTAAATCCAGGGCTGTGTGTTTGTGGTGTGTGTTGAGACGTTGCCAGCGTTTAAAATAAGCATTTTGATTTGTCTCCAATTGAGGAGCCTCTGTCTGCCTCCACTTGTCCTGGGTGATTAGACTAAAACGTTTGCTCGTCTTGACTGGAGATCACAACAGCTCCACATAACGCTCCTTGATTGAAGGTCGAAATATTTTGAATTCTAATGGAGACTGGCTAGATGAATTGCCTGAAATAGACTGTAGAATTTCAGCACTTCCTCCCCCTCACCCACACCCCCCTTCCCCTCTGTGGCCGCTGTGAAAAGAACGGTTGGGAATGGCTGTGCCTGATGATCATAGAATTACTGGATGGTGATTCTAAACCCCTCAAAGAGGAGTTGCTATGGAGATCTCGTTCCAAACTGTGAAATGATTCCTCCTCTGAAAGGCTGGGGAGAAGAGGGCTGAACACATCATTGTTCAGGTGGTGGTTGGTTAGGAAATTGCCGGTGCCTGAGCAATCAGTGCTGCTGCTGTAGTTAAGGATCTAAAACGGTTTGTTCTCTGAATGATGTGGGGCAACAGTGATGTGCATATGATGGTTCCTTTCAATCAGGCTCCACTCAGACTCACCGTGTCGGGAGAAATGACAGAAAGAGTGGGCTCAAATGAAAGAGGAACGAAAACCATTATTGTCTCTCAAAGCTAATGAAATCTAGGCCTGTCCTGATCCATCTATTCTTTGCCTGCATAAATCCTGGAGCTAGTTTGAAAGGTTATGTTCCCTATCAGGTGGAGGCTCTCACCGCATTACCAATTCCCTCTGTTTCACTCTGTTTAATATTATGCTAATTAAGTTTTTCAGAAGAAATGACCTTGGTTATCTTTGTGAATTGATATGTTTTGCTATTACATTTCATAGAGATATGGTTGCCACTAATAGATAAGACAGTTTGCATTTGTCTTATCAGATGAAGAATTATCATTGATTAGTATTATTCTGGTTCATATGCATAGTAGAAATTAATGTTTTTTCATTTAAATGTCATAGGGTTCAAAGTTACACAATATGGAGCTGTCTTGTTTACAACATCTGCCAAGTACCTGTGTAACTGCACCTCAAATATACCCAGTCCACTGTATTATACTTGAGGATTATTAGATTATTTTCCTGTTCTGAAGACAGAGGTAAATGGCTTCTTTTGACAGACTCGTAAAGTAGCTTTTATGGCTCTGAATACCAGAGCAATTGCAGCAGTGTATTTGTGTGGAAGCTCTTAAAAGCGAGCCAAGGAATGCAAGTGATCTAGATGTTCTCTTCCCTTTTTACGTGTGAATACTTGCAAAGGAAGTCAACTGCCACTGAGCACTGTAATTTGAGTGAATGATGTCGATCACATGATCTTCTAGCCATCATCAACTGAAGTTGCAGCAGGAACATTATCTGCATCAGTCTTAAATGTGTCAATATTTTTTTTTCCATAAGATAAAATGAATGTTTTATAATTCTGTTACAACTCTGTTAGCAACACTTTACTAGTACAACATTTAAAATAATAAATGTGAATGGAAGATAAATGTTCACATTCTACAACATAAGGTCAAACATTCTACAGCTAATGATAAAAAAATGATCATGTTTAATTATTTTAATTCACTGTATTTGTTTCAGCCTTTTTGGATTATATTATCACATCCTTGTGTATGAGAGTGAGGTGTATATGTAAGTGTATGTGACGTCCATGTGAATGTGTGAGAGTTGTGTGTACATGTTACTAGCGCTGATGCGTGGCTAGACTGTTTTCATTGAGAAAAGACCCAGTCTGGATGCTGATGACTCCTTTAAAGATAAAGGCCTTTGTTAGGTCAGACAGTAAAGACACACCTGCTAATGGGCCTTCCAAACATACAGTAACTAAAGCGGAGCAGTAAAATGTTAAATGCCAGATAGACTTGACTTCTGAAGCCCCCCCTTCCCCCCTGCTCGCTTTTACAGTCTTCCTTGTGGCTTGCCATGGCGCCGCAGCCTCGTAAGAGCAGTCTTCACAGAGGCCTACTCAGACCCATCGTTAAAGGACTAATTGTGGAGATTTCCCTTTACTTTTTCCCTCTTCCTTTACCATCTCTGTATGTGTTTAGTGTGCACTAGGTCTTACCCAGTTGTAGTTAATGTCTGATAAGGAGTTTGAAAAGATAAAAAGAGTCTAGGTTTAGCTTAAATATTTGAACAAGCCTATTATAGACCACAGGGCACATAATTCACCTGCAGGCTTAAGAATTGTTTACGCACTCTTATAGTAATGGCACGGTCAAGTATAGAGCAATTGGCTTTCCTTGTGTCTGTCAATGATAATCTGAATTATCATTCTGAATGAATCTTATGTATTTGCAACTTGCCTCTGTGTTCTTTGTCTTTGGGGGAGACTTGGCAACTATAGGATGGATGCAGGTAAGCATTCAGTTGTAGTTAGCAAACAAGGACAGCTTCTAAATTAGGAATTAGGAACAATGTCGATGTCTTGCATGTATAACATCACATTTAACCAAATACCGGCCTCAACTGCAACACTAACATGACAGAGGAGGCGATACCAGCTCCACTCATCGTCTTCTGTAAGACATGTCTGGTTTTTCCTGATATAGAATTCAGCACCAATATGCTGGAGTATTTCCACAGCAATGTTACATTTATCTTACACAGAATTCTGCATTATTTGTTACACATTTATTATCTGGTTAGGGGAGCAAGCTAAAGCAATTAGGAAACAGCAGCGCAAGGAGTCATAGTTACTTGATCAGTTTACTGAGCTGTTGAAACCGGCCTTTGACCACCCTGCAGAGTGCAGGTAGTCTGGAGAACAACTACTCCCACTAATCTAAGTCTGTTGCAGATTACAGTTTCCTTTTCCACAACTTGGCAACCAGCAAAGCCTTGACTGAGCACATATCTATCACAGTATTTTGCAACCCTTTGGATACCTTTCAGCTAATCTCCAAATCCAGTTGTCATCCTACTAATAGAGAGATAATATAACATGTGTTACTAGGATCCTGGGCCAGATTATATCATGATCCTGTATGTGCAAAGATCGGCGTATCCAGTTTGAGTGCATTTCTGTCTCAGTGTAGAGCATTGATGACACCACAGTAACAAAATAAGTTACAAAATAATACAGTTCATGAGCCTGTGCCATTAACCTGCCACAAGTCTGCCTGGTACAACACCTCTCTTTTCCAAAACCTCTTCCTCCTACTGTCATTAAGAAAAGAGCAGCAATGAAGCAGCATGATATAGTACACAGAGGAAGCAAAGAAACACGTTTTCTTTTACTAGAGGAACAGTGATCATGCTTACTAGGTGTTTAGTAAACACATTTTAGGTTAAGGCTGAAAACCACTAATCTCAGTTTCAGTAAGCCTAAATATTCTGCTTTAAATTCCTATCTCAGCGGTACTATATCTCATGGTGCTCATTTGCACATGCCTGTATAACATTTGTCAGGTCTCTTGATGAGCATGAGATGTTATTGAGATGGATTAATAAATTGAGTATTGTATTAGGAGTAAAAAAGAAAACAGGGAATGTATTAATTGAAATAGTATCTTTTGATGATTTACTTCATTAATCATTCATCATCGCCAAGTCACCAATTCTTCATCAGTCAGACTTCTACTTGTTATGGAAGTAAACATCTAAGGCGGAAGTAGAGAATGTGCTGTTCCAGTGACAGGCAAAGCTCTAATCCTACATGTTCCACTCAAAGAAAATGTTAGTGATACAGAGGAACAATGATTTCACTAACTCCATGCCATTAAGCCTCACTGACTGCTTACAGAAGGTACAGAAACATACTCTTGAAGTTGAAGTTGAAGTTGAAGTTTGTCATATGTACAGAGTACAGTGTACAGAGTAAAATAAAATTCTTACTTGAACACCCTCTTCACAGATAGAACATAAAGACATGAAAGACAACACAGTGCAGCAACAGTAGTCTGAAAACTAGACATTACAAACAAGACAAAATACACAAAAACAGACAATCTGCGAGGAGCGGCATTCAACACGTCGCCACGCTACAGCACCGAGTTCAGATTATTGCAGCTACTACGGCGCCAAGTACTCTTATCATTGCAGCTACTTGCTCATCGCACATGGTGCCCAAAATGCTCACTTCAGTCAGTCACTTCAGATGGAAAATGCCCACCCGGAAAACATATATTCCAGCATTCTTATAAGGTAGACTTTCTATCGAGGCACACATCAATCTTTATGGCTTGTTTTTTAAGCTCTGTCTTGCTGGGGAGGAAGGGAAAGGAGAGAGAGGAGGATGGCCAAAAATCAGAGGACATTTTGCACAATTCTCCCTGTTCACATTCTTCTATCCAGAAGGACTTTTAGCAGTAGGCTTATTGCACCCTGTACTGCTTTGTCCTTTACGTTTTGACATTCACCATAATGCCTCACGTCTTGCGCAACACCAAATGCTTTTTTTTTTAGATTTATTTATCTATTGCTACATGTCATACCAAGATCACCCCTGTTGTAATCAGACACAGTTTCATGGGAAATTATCAACAGTAACTCTTGAACATCTGACAGTGGCCATGGTTTCATCTTATGATGGCCTTCATGGATATCCAAGTCATAGGGCACTATTTGTGACAATGGATTTAGTTGACCGTGGATCACTTTCCCAAAATCTAATGCTTCATTCCACTCCCATTGTGTTCTAGACTGAAGCAAGCACGTTGATTGTCAGAAGATATAACTTTGTTCTTCTGCATTTAAGACTGGGCTCTAGATTCCTCTCTTCTCCATTCCATATTTCCACCTTGTTTCACATATCTGTAGTGTGTCTGAATCCAACAAGGAACTTTTGAAACCTGTCTTCTAAGCAGATTTTCAACACTGATGAGTATTCAAGCCGTTTGTGCCCAGTAGTCTGTGCTGCCTGGTCTTCATTCTGGGGCCTCTGGACCTACATCTGGGAGGGAGGCTTCTGCCATAAATGTGTCCACAGTGTGTTTTAGCACTGTTCATCTTTAGAACTTTATACCTCTCTGTACTTCCCTGTTCGTTGAAAAGGTTTGTACGTCTACTTTTTGCCTCTCTTTTCATGTTTGGTTTTGTGATTGTTCTGATTTTTGTCTTGTTTGTTTGTCTTGTTTGTCTTGTTTGTTCTGATTTTTATTTTGGCAGTTCAATAGGGTTCTGATATAGTAAAGATATTTTTAAAATGTTTAGAGGTGTCTGAGCTAAAAGGAACAGAAATTAGAATAGAGGGTGTCCCCATAAAAAGTACAATGTCCCTTATTACAATGAGTCTTAAATACTGTGCAAACCTCCCTTTTAATTCATACATCTCTGATCATCCAGGAGCGATTCACATTGCATTATTTTCAGTTGAAGTTCAAGCAGGAACGGGGCGCACAATAGCACATTTTCATCCCAATCAGTGCCGAACTCGTAGCTGGCAAATTGGAGCAGCAAAACAATAATTCCCTTGATTAGCCCCTTTCTGTGTGCAGTAAGTGAACTGTTTATACTGTGGAGTACCTCAGAGAGACGAGAGCAACCAAAACAGGCTGATTAGGCACAGAGTAATTGGATAACTTCATTTGAGCAGGACGACTAAGAGCCTGATGACAGCTCCTTCCAGAGAGCACAGCCTCAGATGACACAAATGAGGAACAGGGCTGTTTGGCCTGAGATTTAGTACTGTATGTTGGATCTACTTACTTATTACTTTGAAGTGTTTTCTGTTATATGGTATCATAACTGGTGCCACCGGTAAATCATTGTTTGTGTTCCTTTGTAGCCTCAGGGTAATCTGAAGTAGGAATGAGTTGAAGACATTTTTTCCAGCCATGCTTAACTGACTTGTTCTGCCTCAAATGAGCACTTCAGAAACAGAATCCAATATGTATTATATCAACATGTTGTTACAGTCTTTCACAGTAGTATCATTGTTTGTCTAAGTGTGTGTATGTAAGTGTGTGATCGTGTATGTGAGAAAGGAGCACAGGAAGCGTAGAGTGGTCTCCTGGGGCACAGCAAGCAAAACTGAACCTCCTTAAGCCTCATGCATTAAGCCTTTGTAGCTGACAGAGAACTGACTGTCCCTCTGGCGCTAGTGGAAAGCGGTTCAACTGAAATGGAACACATTCAGCTTTTAATTTTTAATGCCTTCTACCTGTCTCTATATTTGTACCTGTGTGTATGTCGTAAAAGGAATAGGAATGTTTGTTTTCCAGTTCTGATTGGCATCAAACAAGATAAACCAGCCCCCATTTAGAGTAACACTCCAGAAAAAAACATACCTGCCAAACTCCCCAGATAGTCTGTTCTGTTTTCCTTTAGTTAATAGAAGCATGAATCATCAATAGTTTCCTAATGCAGCATCGCAGAAACTTGTTTGCCATAGTTAGTATGACAACTGTGATGAATAGTGTCAGGAACTCACATGATGTACAGTCTGCAGCAGGCCTGTGTTGTCATCAGTAGGCTTCACTTAGGTCTCAGATAAATTGCCTGTAGGAAAATAGGGAACAAACAAGAGGCAGGAAAAAACACATGCCAATCGTGCTTGCTCACATCTTTCAACCCTGAAATGTCATCCATCTGAACATCTGTAATAAGTGAGTAACAAAGTATGGATGTTATATCAGAGCATTACATACAGGCAAAAATATACATCTTGAAAATGTTTGCTTTAATCAATGTTGTGTTCTTAAGGAAAATGCTTAAATTTTTGTTGCTGTCTTGCTGGACATGATCCTGCAGTTTCACAGAGGTGGTTCTTAATTCAGAATGCTGTGATTACATGATAAATGGATTACTCTGGAAACTCAAATGCTTTTTGTTATCTAATTTAGCTTTTAAGAATCAAGAATGTGCCTTGATTCTCTTAATTAATCTCTTCTAATATTTTCTAATTAAATTCAGATACATTTATTAGCCAGTTTCCATATGTGCTGTTCAAAGGTTTAGGCAGACAAAGCACAATGTAGCAATAGGATGAATAAAAATAAACACAGTAAATTGAACAAAGTAAATGTAATACAGTAAATTTAGGATTTATTAGACATACTTGTAACTACTGGTAACTGTGAGTGAGATTTGAAAATGCTTAAGCTAACACAGGCATGGAATTATAATATGTTGTTTGTGTATTTAAATTTATTAAATTCATGTTAGTGTTTTCCTAAATAGATTGATAACTACTTACCGCCTAGATATGTTGCATTACATGCCATTTTCTTAGTGCCCAAGACTTATTGTCACGGCTGACGGGGTTAACCCGCTGCCGTGATTTACCCCTGGAATCCCAGATACGAGGCATGCAGGCCTCCATGACTTCAGGCTCTTGATTTAAACAGAAACATGAACGTGAACGTGAACAAAAGTCTGGCACGATGGCCAATACATGAAAACAAGGCTGAGACTCTAAACGAGGCGATGGACCAATAACCACGGCCCACAAAACTAGAACTAAATACAGAACATAAACCAATCACCAAACACAATCAGTTAAACTAAACACAGGACACCTGGAAACGTGAAACAAAAAACAAAACATGAATAAAATCCCAAAATAAAAGCCCCAAAACTAAATCAAAACAGTGGCCCCTACTGGCCACTGGCCGAGCCGTGACACTTATATACAGAAATGCATGTTCAAGATATGAAAATCCAGGCCAGAAACATTTTATTATATTTCCAAATTCGTATTTAGTATAAGTATTTGAAATATATCAGTGATGTCATTAGCTGTTATGAGCACCTTTGCCTCATTAGACCCTCCCTCAGAGTTAAAGGTCCTGGACTCTCATAAAACCAGCAAAGTGTTCAAATGATGTATGTGCCAATAATATACTTTCCTCGTGTTTGCTATTTGCACATGCAAGCACATCTACTTTTTGCTCATGGCTCTAGTGAATCAGACCTTAAGTGCTCTATTATCTAATCACTCCCTGTGCTCTCCTAACAACACACCCTGATTAGGAGAGAAGGGACTGGAACTCTCTACACAGCATTCTCAGACACTCTAGCATTTATTCAGTTAATATACTGCACAAAATTCAGATTCAGGTCAATTTAAAAATAAATTGACATATAGCATGTGTCTGAATTATGATACACTGTTTAATCTTTATGACAAACAAAAGCTGTGTCAGCTCTTCGTTGTTACATTTCTGGTATAACTAGTCTTATAAATGTTTATTTTGTTCTTTAGAATTTTAATAAATCTAAGAATCATACGTTGTTATACATTTACAGTGTATAACAAAATGATGCTTGTGTGTGGATGTTTCTTTTCTCACAGCCTAGTCTCTGCGTGTAAATATATATATATATATAGTATGTGTGTGTTTGTGTCTGTCCTCTACACATAGACTGAAGTATATTTGACGGCATGGCTCTTGGTAATTGTAGTAATTGTAAGCCTGTGTGTTTATTTGCAGGTGTGAGTTTCAGAGGGATGATGTTTGCAGTGTGTGGGTCTGAAGGGCGAGGGGGTGATCGCCTGGATCATCAGTGCACACACAGGCACACTCTGTGACATCCAGGGTGGGCGTCACTGAGAAACTCCAACCGGTCAATGTCCCAGCATGCTTTGCTCTTCACACCCTCGCAGCACGCCTGAAATCATAGCCCTCCTGCACTGCTCCAACCAGAGAAATGTATGTATTCTTTCTTTCTTTCTTTCCCCCTTTCCTTTTCTGCTCCTCTTCTTCTCTTCCCTCACACCCTGCACCCCCCCCCCCCCATCCCATTTCTCCTCTTTTTCAGCTGAGACTGAAAGTGCTGGTGGGTCAGGGGTGCTTCTGCTGCAGAAATCATTAATAGAGAGATACTTATTCAGTGGCTGAACCTAGGTCACCTTACCACGCTAATGAAAGTGTTTCCACCAGCGCCTTTTTATCTGAAGTAATACTCAATCATAGCAGCGCTTGTGCTCAGTGCACCCACCACACCGCATGGCATTGTGGGAAAGGGCTATACAATGGTTGACCTACAAGTCCACATTAGATATTAATACAGTAAATGTTTGGCATGTTCTTTAGCAGAGATGTCCTAATATTTCTTGCTCTGTACTTTCTTTCTTTCTTTCCTTGTCTTTCTCTCTCCTCCTCCAACTCATAGACTGAGTAAATAAGGCTGGATCCAAATATATGTCACTTGAGCATAACAACATTGAAAAGGTAATGAAGCAATAAGAGCTCCTCCTGGTCTGTGTCTTAGTGTGTGTGTGTGTGTGTGTGTGTGTGTGTGTGTGTGTGTGTGTGTGTGTGTGTGTGTGTGTGTGTGTGTGTG
>JBBPDC010000002.1:14632362-14643330 GCA_037974485.1 Hemigrammopetersius urotaenia | reverse complement strand
GACGTGTGACTGACTTGAAGTTACATTGTGTTGTTTAAGTGTTCCCTTTATTTTTTTGAGCAATATATATATATATAAACAACACAAACAACAAAGTGCATGTCTGTGGTAAATGGATCTGATAAAATAGATAATGACTGTAGTTTCAAGGTAGGTGTCCCTATGTGACCAGTGAGTGTACTGTTCGTAGGCTCTTCCTTCTGTAGGTCTTGTAGATGACTCCAGCTCCTCACATTGAGCCAGCACTGCCCCAATACTCTGCACTTCATTACTGCTCCACAGCCACATGGTTCCTATTCCACATTAAAATGTCTAATTTTCTTACAATATCAAAGACCATGAGAGGCTTTAAACTCCAAAAAATAAACATTCATAGACTGGAAGCCAGCATGGTAACTAGTATCATATGACACACACCAATAAATCATAAAAAATGTCCTGTTGGAGTATTATGATGGCCATGAATGTTTTCTCTTAATCGCTGGATTTGTCTGTGTTTTTGAATTCCCCCTCTGTGCAGATGTTTTTTGGTGTTTGCTTAATATGTGAGCATTATGTCACTTTGATCTGTTTGAATTCTCACCCAGTATCTGTGTGACTGGGTCTCAGCCTCGAATGCTTGTGGGATACTGACTGACTTAAAAACATTTTACTATGAATGCATTACAGGCTTGGTTCTTAGAGTGTGTTTATTTTTCTTCACAGGTATTGGACAAATTGTGAAGAAACCTTTACATACATTTGACGAGGCTTCTCGTCAGAAAGCAGTATATACCACCTAGCAGTATATAAGCTTAAAATAAGGAGTTTTAAACATCTCATTTTAGTTCACAGCTGGAGAGTGGCCAGCACAGAATTTTCCGATTACCTTGCATTCGTCATGTCTTAGATACTTATATCCATGTACCTGCCTGTGATTGGCTCATCTGTGTCTTATCACTGGCAGGAAACAACCTCACTTCCTTTAGGAATGACTTCATACGGAATTATGTGCCGCCACAGTGTCTCCCAGTTTTACTGCGTCTTCCCAGTGTAAACGGTCCAGTTTATTCCAGTGTCACCAACTCACACAGACATTCACACAGGCCTGGGGGTGCTGGCCTTCTCAAAAGAGCTTGAAACTGGAAGGGCCAGGACATTACATACACAAGGGGGAAGGGGGGCGTGGGACAAATTAAACAGGTACGAGAAACGGATACAGATACATTGTGTATAATTATAATGATACATTTTAACATTAGAAGTGAAAGATATTTTTCTCCACTTATTAAGTGTTGGTTGGCCTACTGCCCTGCTCTTTTGTGTTTACGAGTTAAACAGCTTGTTTTTCTGTCTGGCAGCAGTGTTGAATGAAGGAAGTTGTTTCCGTATGACTCCTTACACCATTCCTCACAGCCTCTCTGTCTCTGTCAGCCACCGGAATAAATCGGGTGATTCATGAATGCTTGATCATCAGTCACCCAACGAAAAGGCTTCTTCTGCGTATAGCGTGCATGTGTGTATTTGTGTGAGTGCGCTTCATGTCGTAGAGCATGCAATAAATCTCTTCTTTTAGCGTTGGGAGCGCGTGAGTGCGTCTGGAAGCCGGAGTGGCCCGAGGCTCCGCTCACTGGAACAATGCAGAGATCAAAGCCCCGAGGACTGACAGGTGATGAGTGGCTTCCCCTGGCCGGAGCGCCGCAACCAGGCTCACACCTGCACCAGGTGATTACAGGTAGATCTGCCTGCCTCTAATTGGACAATAAATGCAGCTCTCAGCGCACTAATGGCAGCAGTCTGCCTCAGCGACGCCACGCTGCCATTTGGCTGTCGCCAGCCGTACCTGAGTCTCTCTCTCTCTCTCTCTCTCTCTCTCTTTCTCACAGCTGAGATGATGACATAGTCATGGTCTATTCAGAGCAAACAACAAGACAAATTACAATCCAGGCCTTTAATGTGCGTGTCAGAGAGAGGAGCGAAGCAGAGAGGGAAGTTAAATCTCCTACACAGCTCTGCTGGAACTTACTGAATGTGAGATTCACTTTGTTTATTTATGTTATGCCCTTTTTTAAATTGTTTATGCTAAACTCAGGTTTGTGACTGAACATCAGAAGGAATTCACAGGTTCATTGGGATTCATCAGTGCACAGACTATGGCCATATATTTTTTTAAAATATATTAACCCTTATTATTCAGCCATTGACCTTAAGACTGTTAACTACTATACATTAATCAGAAATGTCTATAAATTATTCAGTACTTACAAAAAAATAACATTTTAATGCAGTAGTTATGGGAGTAATGAATTGAAGTGTGAGCCTTCATGAGGTCTTAAAGATTTAATGTATACAATATATATATATATATATATATATATTCACTGAAAAAACAAAAGCTGTGTGAATATGTTTTATGATGTTTTACAACATTTTATGATTAATTGATTTTCTTTAGGAGATACAAGGTTGTGTTACACAGTGACAGTGTTTGTGTGACTGACAGCACCACACTCTGAAATAAAGTGCATGCTCCTGCTGCAATCACAACCAAAACTAAATATTTAAACTAAAATTGTTTTGTAACTATAATTACTAAATTACATATTATATTTCTGTAAGAATGTTGTCTGTCACTGCTATAATACCAGCTGGCATACTCTACTCTTAAAAAGAGTAGAGTATCTTAACAACACTCTTAAAAAGAGTAGAGTATCTTAAAAAAACTCTTAAAAAGAGATGCCACAAAAAGCAGTACCTTTGTGTACCATTTAGGTTCCCCAGAGAACCATGTTTGATAATGTTTGTGAGAGTGAGGTAACTTTTAAAGGTTTATAAAGAACCACCACAGGATGTAAAGGTTCTTTATCAGTTTAAAGCTCTAGCTTTACGCATTACGAATTGGGCAGGAGCAAAAATGTGGGCTGAATAACCATAAATTGTTTCAAAGGTGCTTCTTATATGGCCTCATGTAAAGAACCTGTTTAGGCACTATTGTTTTTTAAGAGTGTAGTGGCATTCACCAATCTCAGTTCTGTGTGAGACTGATTATCTTCTAGTATCCTGTGTCATGAAAGAAAAGGATAACACCCTCAGTGCCATGTTGAAGGACCTTTTGCTAAAACAGGCACTGCTGAGACTTAAGCCAGAATCCCAACAGTATAGTGCACCTCTGTGCAACAAGATGCAAAAGACGTTCCTGTGGGACAGCATTGTAACTTTAGCACTGTATTCCTGTGCAGTTTTTTGCCTTATCAATCATTTAAAAGTGATGACTTTTTATACTAAAATTAATCTAAATAAAATGTCTTATTAATAACTATGCTCTGTTGTATGCTTGCTCATTTGTTTAATCAACATGAATTAACAAGGTGAACTGTACGGGTATCAATTGCTCTCTATGCTACATAAACATTTTCTGTGCAGAAATTTATGCACAGTGAAATATTTCTGTATATAATCATGGAGAGTAAGGATTATTGAATAGCTCTCAGGCTGAAGATGCTTACTAGCCTCTGCGTCTGTGGAGTGAGAGGTGCTCAGGAGAAGTCAGGGCCTCTAAACCGCAGTGCATATCCTGAAGAGCAGAAACCACTCACAGCTCCAAACACTGGTGCATCACTTTAACCACTGCACACCCCACTGACCCATGCTCCAATGGGAAAACACAGACACACACACACACACACACACACACACACACACACACAAACTCCTATACATGTTCATTAATGCTGCACCAGAGCACCAATACAGCTGCCTTTCATACACATTCTCACTGCTGGAGATGCTACGAACCTTTTGTGTGTGTGTGTGTGTGTGTGTGTGTGTGTGTGTCTATATGTGTAGTGGTGGTACAGTATGAGTTGTGTATGTGTGTGAGAATGTGTATATGTGCATGTTTGAAGTCTGTTGGGGTGGCGACTGGATGCTCGTTTGGATGTTAGTGTAATTGTGGTGGAGAGATCAAAGGCTGGCAGGACGAGTGATGTTTCTGAGGAGGCTTTAACTGTTGCGCTCTCTCTCTCTCTCTCTCTCTCTCTCTCTCTCTCTCTCTCTCTCTCTCTCTCTCTCTTTCTCTTTTTCTTTCCCCCTTTCCCTCCCTTCCAGCCACTGGCTGCCCCATGCACATCCCTGCTTGTAAAAAATGATTAAGACCATGTTTGTCATGCATTTATGGCATTGCGTGATAGTGAATAGCATGTAATGCTGGCTGCCCTGAGATCTGGTCCTGCTGCACGGCCTCGTGCAAATTACCTGTGTCTCAATTTGTGCTCTGGAATGCCATTGCTCTGGGGTCAATCACACTACACTAAACAGTCGTCTCTGCCCTTGCAGGCTTAATGTATTTATTTATTCATTTATTCGTCTAATTAGCTTAACTTTATTTTAACAGGGTAGTACCATTTTCATTAGATTTATTATATTAAATATGAAGAATACAATACAGTTGCAGCACAGAAATTTTAGCGTAAATACTAAGACCTCGGCATTCCGGTGGGCACCAGGGAAATAGAGGTGGTTTTATAATGTGCTCTAAAGTCAATTTGTGCCTCTTGAGTAGGTGTGTTGACCTTTAAGAGAGAGGGAGGCATGACTGCACTGAGTGAGTCTAGCAGAATGCCAGAGTGCTAATGCCACTTAGCAAGCATCTTAGTAGGTTGTGTGTATGTGTGTGCACTCCAGAAGCATTGCAGATTTTTGTTCCTGGTAGCGTACGTTGTCTCGGTCATAGCATGTGTTTCATCACGTGTGTATGGTAATGTGTATGCATGTATCTGTGCATATATACATATGTGACATGAGTCAAATTTTGAATACCTAGAAGTTTTTTTTTCATGTTTCATATAAGTAATAGTAAAGGTGTGAGAAGTATGAAGTAATATGCAGAGACCAAACAATTCATGAATTAATTAAACTATTTTGCCTTTTAAATTCTTTTTGAGGTACTTATTACTTGTCCTTATATGGTTTTAACATTTTAGCATTCAGTTAAGCAGCTTCAGAAGGAATCGCCTGTAATTATTTCAACCGATATATAGTTCTGTGCCAAAGCCAGATTGCATATTCTGTTGATTTTTGAAGTGAAAATTGATTTGCTTGATTAACTAAAAATACCTATTAAATAACAGTCCCTCCACAGATACTGGAGCTTGCAGATATTCTTTTGGTAACCAACTAGCAATTTTCCTATCCTTGGATTTGTAATTTTCACTCACTTTTTCTTGTAGAATGTTTTTAGTTCTATGATGTTCTTTTATCTCGCGTGCGCATAATTTCACGATCTACTAATAGATTTTCAATGATGTTCAGTTCGGAGACATTGAGGGCCGTGTGTATCTAGACGCCAACACAGGTTTACAGACGTGCAAAAGCATACATTGCACCCTCTGTTTAAATTCCTGGACCCTCCTTTTAGTTTTAGAACATTAGTATGTATGTAAAGTTCCTCAACCCTTTGTATTATCTTTGTGCACTTTACTGGTGCTGTTTATAGCATTGTCTGTTGTTAGCATTGGTAGCAGTCTGGGGCATAGGCTATTCATGAAAGTGGTGCCATCATGTCACAGTCACAGTGCCTGAGGAACATGCTTCAGACACGGTGACAGACAATGAAAAGCCCACAGCAAAGCTGCAAGCTTTTCTTCAAATTTTATTTTTTTATTTTTTTATTTTGTAATTCTGGCAGATGTCAGACTTTGAGTGTGTGTAAGATGATTTAGGAGGTAGAGTAACCTTTAACTTAGGAGTCACTTCCATGGTAATATGTTTGTATTAGTCACAAACTACTTGTGATAGTCACAAACACCTTTAGCATTTACTAAAGTATAACAGTCTGACTGTATGGCTATTATGGAAATGATCATTTGTAAGAATCAGAATCAATATCAGAAAACTGCTGATCCCGGAGGAAATTGCTCATAAATATTAATAAGTCAGTATTAACATTACAAAATATAATAGTCATCCAAATATCTGCGACATATAATAAAGTATAACACTGTGACCAGGTGGCCGGTGATCTATTTTAATGAAAACGATATTTGTAAAGTAAAGTTGGTATTAACTTAAAACTAACAATACTTTCTATTAACTTAATGTTGAATTAGTTCTTTTAAACTGTTAATGGAGGGTTTCTCAATCATTTGTCTTTATTTGACTGTTAATAGTTCATTTTTGCAAGACTCTATAGATTGAAGAGTCAAAGAACTGTCATTAGCTGAAACTTCCCTTGGATGAATGTTGAAGCCTGAAGAGTGGGTTAGGTTATATAGTCTGTTGCAGAGGGTAGGTTGTGTTTTCTTCTTTTCACTTCAGAAATCATCAAATTATATCATTGAGACACTTTTGTGTCTGAGGTATATGTGTCTGAGGAATTAAAGTAATTTGCAGTTAACCATAAGCTTTGCTGTCAGCACATAAATTTGATGAAATACAGACAGGACAAGCTGAAAGTAGTCTTACAAACCAGTTTTCTGACTTCTGCCCGAAAGTCTGATGGGTTTGGTCCCTGGGGCCAGTAACCGGCTGCTTTAAAAGGAAAGGGCCATGGTAACTAGCTACAAACCATTGTTTTGGGGGCAATTTCAAAAACAGACATTTGGGAAACAAAGTGGTGCGCATACTTGCAAAATGAATTTTTGTATGCCATGAACTTCACAATCAGTTTTTTGAGGCTGCGAGTAGCTAAAATATTGCCTCCCTAGCCTGAAGGGAACTCTAAAGTATCTGCACTCTAAACACATATCTCCCATCCAAAAAGGTTTTAGTTGCATTTGAGTTCATTCCCACCTCCATTTCTCAATAGTATTGCGACAGTACAGACATGTCAGAGAGGTTTTGAAAAATAGGATACATTTTCATGTAGGGAGCGGATGGGGAAAAAAGTCGTAATCACATGAAAAGTGAATCATAAAAGTTATGCCACAATGCCTTCAAGCCGCCGCTCCAGAGCAGGAGCTCCTCTAGCACGACTGAAACTTTATAGAGTGCAAAACCGCCGGCCCCATCCAAGTTTTTAGGAACTCGCTGGTTCCTGGCTCATGATTAGTTTTTCAGAGATTTCAAAGAGACTCAGAAATGATATATGAGGCTCGAGTCACCATAATGCCCCACGTGGGTCTTTCTCTCAGCCTCTTCCTCTTGGGGACTGTGGCATCCTGATTAAAACAAAACAAAAAAAATCCCATGAGGAGAGTCCCTGCTGTCTGCAGGAGCTGCTATTGGGAGCCTGTAGCAAAAGTTTAGTAATGAGTGAGAAAGATTGGGGAGAGACTGCAGAGTTTAAACAGAAGCAGATGCTACTAATGAAGTACTGTGTGTGTGTGTGTGTGTGTGTGTGTGTGTGTGTGTGTGTGTGTGTGCGCGCGCGCACGTTTGTGTGTGTGTGTGTGTGTGTGTGTGTGTTTCTCAAGACTTCCCATTGTCACTTTAGGTATCTGGTGGATCATGTCAAAGGAGGGTGTGTTTATTTTTTCCTGCTTAAACTGTTTGTAGGGGCATATCAGTAATGAGATCTTAACTAAAAGTGTCAGCGCTGTTGTTCTCTGATAGCAGAAGCAGGGCTCGCTCGGCGAGTGAAGGAGCTGGTAGCACTGCTGTTGTTCTGAGAACTGCTCAGTCTGTGCGATAGAGACACTGATAAACGCGGTGTTCAGCTTGTGTATTACCTGCTCTACCGCAGGAGATAGTGATCAGAGGTTAAAGGGATTCAGTGAGATCAAATACAGCCCATTTAATGCTCATCCCAACAATGGTCTTTGAGAAGAAAATCTTTGCCAAATCTTTAAACCTTTATGGGTCTACTGTGAACACCACCTGCAGAGCATGACAATTTTGTTTCATCTAGAAATGTAATCATTGTAAAGTGTATTGATTTCTATTGGCGGCACAGTGGGAAGAATCTTAGCACTGGCACATGTTTCTATAAGAGCCTTTTTTTTCCTTTCGTCCAAATTCTGACGAAGGTCTGCAAAGTCAGTGTTTCAAACTAATTAGAGCAGCATTCCAGTTTAAAGATGTTTCATGCATACACACATCTGATTTATACTTGTCTCCTGCCTCAATACACTCTAGTCATATATGGGCTGGTGTGGTGAACAGTTTTCAAGCTGCAGAGAAAAATGTAAATGTTAGCTCCAGATTGTCTCTACAGCTAAGTGTGCACAGTGGCTGATATAGTCTCTGAAGAAAAATGGAAAAAATGTAATTATTATTATAATCCGATGCTGGATTGATAGCAAATAATTACAACCTATAATATAGCATCCTGTTTTTAGCTTGCATGTAGTTTTGTCACAGATATGCGTAAAATGATTCTAATATGCTGTTAATACTCTATAGGTTTTAAAAAATATTTTAGAAAATTATTTAAGAAATTGAATGGGGTGGAGGTAGCTCAGTGGGTAGGATACTTGCCTCCAGACCAAGAGGTCATGGGTTCGAATCCTACCTTCAGCACCACCACTGGGTCCCTGAGCAAGACCCTTAACACCAAGTTGCTCCAGGGAGAGACTGTCCCCTGTAGGTAGGGAATGAAAGTCGCTTTGGATAAAAGCGGCTGATAAATGCCGTAAATGTAAATATCTATAATATCTGAGCAAACTGAGAATACTTCATAATTAACACCTAGATTATCTCATATGTGACAATCAGTAATGAATTCTCACAAAGTGTAGATCTATTTATTGTCATTTTAGAACAAGAAATTAGACTAAATAGATGATTACGATTTAGCCATTACATTAAAAGCACTGACAGGTGATGTGCACAACACTGATTATCTTGTTATAATAGTCGGAATATACAGTCAGTACTCAAAGTTGATGTATTGGAAGCAGAATAAAGTGTAAAGATCTGAGCGACTTTGACAAGAGCCTAATTGTGATGGTTAGACGGCTGCCTCAGAGCATCTCCAAAAACTTCTGGTCTGCAGTGGTTAGTACCTACTAAAAGTGATCCAAGGAAGGACAAACAATGAACAGGCGACAAGGTCGGATATGCATCACAGCTTTCTGTGTATGGGCTGTGTATCTGCAGATTGGTCAGAGTGCCCATGCTGACCCATGCCCACTACAAAAACACCACCTGTACTGGTCATGTGAGCACCAGAACTGTCTTTTGCATCATGTGAAATCATGCAAAATCCATGGAGGCCACACCTCACAACTTTAAAGATCTGCTGCTAACATCTGAGCACCACAGCACACATTAAGAGATCTCAGTGGGTCAGAGCTGATTTGGTGGCATGATATGAACCTATACAATAGGCAGGTGGTTTTAATGTCATGGTGTATTTTTCAATAATAATTTTTTGCTTCTTTTTTATCATGTCATGTTATCATACCATTTTAAGTTAGGCAATAACCAACGGTTTATGTAACAACGACATTTCTATATGCACTGTATAAGTTATTGCTAAAGAATAAGTATTAATATGATGAATCTTTTGATTAGTAGTGCATTCGTTTCTGCTGGCCATTTTCATTTTTTGACAGAGTAGATAACACTGTGAGTACATAGGTACTCAAAACCCAGGCTATTAATAGAATGTATGTTCATATTTGCCACAATGCCTCCCTGCAAAGCATGTGAGGTCCTCAGCATGAATAGTCCCTTCATTTCTGACATACTCCAGTAAAGTGTTGCTCTCATCAAACCTAAAAACTTGAGAGTAACAACACAAGTTTTAAAATGTGTGCAAAATATATGTTTCTGTGAACTGCGCTTGTTGGTTTCTGGGTAAAATGCCTAACCAGGACTTTGTATTTTGATTACTTGTTCAGATAGGAATTTCACTCATAAGTGGTCTTGAAGTAAAACTCAAAAGGCTTTTGTGAAACAATGTAAACTTGGTAATTTTATAGAGTTAGAACAAATAATAAAAAATAAAATTATTGATATTTGACTTCAACCACAAAGGTTTAATTATATGGTATTATTATCGGCCCAGAAACTCTAAATCGGTGCATACCTGCTGATTTATACTTCCGCTTGTTGGGTGTGTCTTGCATTTTTACAAAGAGAGGTCAGTCTCCATCTCTGGGATAGCCCAGCACAAGCCTTCATTCGCTGTTTTTTGTTTTGATAAGTGAGATTATTTCAAAACTCCACATGTTTTTAGTCAGCCTAATGATAGCGTGCAATCGCTGGCGCTGTGGTGAGCAGCTTTGTTTATTAGCTTGGTGATAAGGGTTATAACAAAATACACATGTCACAGCCAGAGTCTCACAGCCTGCCAACTCTAATGAGATAAATAAATGAATTTAGCACTGCCACGGAGCGCTCCTGAAAGCTTGTTATCAGGGTGAGAGGTGCGTGCTGGTGAGCGCGAGAGCAGCATTGGGGCTGCGAGAGAAAAGGTCTGATGTACATATGTCCTTGATTACCGCTCGTTCCTCTGCTTTTATTCTAATAAGTGACATTCTTTGTACTTGGTCGGACGACTAGACAGTCTGACAGTGGATGAGAATAAATATTGCATGTGGTTCACATTAAGCTGTCAGCGAAGGGGCCGAGCGAGAGATGGAGAAATTCACGCGCAGCGCTGCTACACTTTCCTTGCTCTTGTCACAATTGTCACATCTTGATGATCCCCCCCCCCCCACCTTCTCTCTCCTGCTCTCCCTCCTGCTCTCCCTCCCTCACCACCTTCCTCCAGCACTTCACCCCCCTTCTTCTTTCCTGCAGTCACTTCTGCTGAGTGACAGCATGGTTGCCCAGGGTACAGAATTATTTTGGGAGATGCATGTACTCTTGAGGGGGGGTTATTGTTTGAATTTTTTCTGATCCTCAGTTCATTTTTGTCACAAATTGCGAGTGAGCCACACTCAGGCTATGATAATGCGTCTCCGGTCGTTTAGAGGACAACATTTTGCAGTGAGTGTGTCAGTGTCAGTGATTTCTAATTCACAATGGTGCTAGTGTGTGTGTGTGTGTGTGTGTGTGTGTGTGTGTGTGTGTGTGTGTGTGTGTGTGTGTGTGTGTGTGTGT
>JBBPDC010000002.1:14617121-14629190 GCA_037974485.1 Hemigrammopetersius urotaenia | reverse complement strand
TCTCTCTCTCTCTCTCTCTCTCTCTCTCTCTCTCGCTCACACACACACACACACACACACACACACACACACACACAAACACACACACACATTGCATTTACTTACAGTTTTATGTTTTGATAAACCAACCAATGCACTGAATTTAGATTTATACAAATCATATTATTTAGAAAGAAGAAAAAATGGTTAAAATGCTACACTGTCAGAACATTTCAGGTTCTTGATTTTATTTGCCTATTTAAAAAGGTTATGAAAAGATACAAACATGCCGCTTTCCCCTGGAAAGTGATTGCATATGTACCCTTAAACTCGCTGAAAAGAAGTGATTGGACCTTGTTGTTGTTTGTACCCTGGAGGACTAAAATGGATATGTCCATGTATGATCACTGTTGAGACAGAACCTTGTATCTCCAAAATATGTTATCAGACGAAGGAAGAACTTTCTTAATTTAATGGAATTCTATTCATCAAGAACTATTTGAAAATGAATTTTTGTCTTCTATGAAGTATGATAAAAAAATGATCAAAATTGGAGATGTTTGTCCTGATAGTGAGGTTTATAACATTGTTGTATATCCTTTATATACAGCAATTATATCCACATAATGGATAATGGACTCCTCTCTTCAGCTATATTGTATACATGTGTTTACTGTGTAAAACAATTCTTAGAATACAACTGTACATAATATCCAAAACATGTACTTGTAGATTCAAATATATGTGTTTTTCTATATTGTTAGAACTCTAATAAAAACTATAGGTCCTGCACCAAGAAGACATCTTTCTGCATCTCTTTCTAATAAATGAACAAGGACTGGGATTCTGCAGTATTCTGTTGTTTTTTAAAAAAAATGCTTCTTTTAATTGTGTGGGTACATTTGTACATTTGTGTGGGTGGGTGTACAAGCACATAGGCCTATAATTTGCAGGGAACTTTAGCTTATTAACTTCAAATTCAGAGCATTTCTTTTAAAGAACACCTGGCAACATGACACTTCTACAAGCCATTATTTTCACAACATAATTGTATTCATGTCCAAATAACATCCCTGCAGAATGACTGGGCAAGAAACAATTTGATGCTTTGACATTAACATCTTTTCAGTTCATTTGTCAAGATGTTTGTTCACGGACAAATAATTGGGTAAGACTTGTGATGCTGTGGAATCGTGATGTATGTCACAAAGTTGGTTCAAATTGGTCGTGAAAGCGAGGTTGGCAGAGCATCGAATCTCTTAATTGACACTCGTTTGTGTGTTCGTGTGTACTCATGGCAGGGTGTGTGCTTTGCAGCCCTCAGAGAGTGTGTGTTACTGGTCCCATGTCAGTCGGTGGCAGGACCCCTAGACCTCTGTGCTCATTTAGCGTCTCCGCGGCAACATTATGAAAATCATCCCTCAACGTCGGCGGACGAGATTCTTTGTTATGCTGCTGCCGACACCCGGCTCTGTCAAGCCTTCACCAATTACAGTTGCAGGTACAATGGACTATTCACAGGATCGCAGCCCTTGACTAGTGTGGCAAGAGTGATTTGTGAATCATTACTCCTGCGCCTGAAGAGAACGATACCTGAGGAATGCAAATAATCTGCCATGGCTGTGCGGCTAAAAGTGGCAAACTTGCCTGCTATTACCCAAGATTGGATTTTTCTCCTTCCTTCAAGAGCCATTTGTCTCCTCACACTTACAGGCCCCGCAGTCTTCAAGTTCCCACCTAAATGCAAATTTCTCTTTTTGAAAAGTGGCCACCTGTTCAAAATACGGCTCTGAAGTCTTGAGTCTGGCTGAAGAGGACCCGGGCACAATGTCTGAGGAATAGGAATGTCTGTTAAATGTAGATGCGAGATCTGCATGGCGTAAAAAAAGGCCTGTTGAGGTATGCTGGGGAATGAAGATTTCAGCTTAAAAGCGTGAGAAGGGGCCAGAAGTTCAACCAGACAGAGTTAAAGAACAGCTGGGTCTTACGCTGCAGAGGAAATTTGATGGCCCTGTTCGGAGTTTATAAAGCTGAGGGATTGCTGGAATAGCTCTGGGGGTAATGTTTTTTCTTGGCACGAGAAACAGGAAGTTGAGGTTGCGGATAATGACGGGCGTAGCCAGCCACTGAATGCAGTCAAGATCAGCGTGAGGAAACAGCTCTGGGATTCTATTCTTTGAATCAAGACCAGCTGAAAGCATGTGGCTCTAATCTCATAATTGCCCCACAACCCCTCCAATACACACACATTGTTCTGATAGGAAGGTCCTGCCTTGCCCCATACTGTCAGGTGTCCCACTGGGTAGAAAAGGGGAGAAAATCAACTTAAAAGAACAAGTGATTGACAAAGACATTATTGGCAGAGACATTTTCAACCCCAAAATGCAGTCACTCAGCATTAAAGTCATTCTCACTAAAATAGGTGAAAGAGTCTCCGTCAAGAGAGTCAGTGCCAGACATTCATCTTTCTTTTACCTGAAGGGGCTCATGTAAGATTAATTCTATGAAAGCTAATGCTTCGCCGGAGATATGTTTAGTTTGAAGATGTCGTTAAAATCTGTCCATAGTGAAAAACACTAGCATGTGGAATTGGAAACTTCTGCATGCGGATGTGTTTTGTATCAGTATATGTAATAACGTATAATGCTGTCTTTGTTGTTGGATGCACTGCAATGAGTTCAGATTAATAAGGACTAATTACTGAGCTGATTCATCAGAGTAAAATTAAATGGCAGCTAAAAGATGACGTATAGTTCTATTGTCTTTATCCAGACTGAACAATGTAAAATGTTAAAAGGAGACAGCAAAAACTTTCATTGTAACATTTTATAGCTATTTTGGACCATTTCTACTGGTCTGACAGACATGAATATGTGCCAACAAAAAACTGGACATAGATTCTAAGCACGCGTTTGCTTCCTCAAAATGACATAAAAATGGAGATATTATATCACACTGTTAAAAGATAACAGCAGATTCAAAACGAGAAATATTAGGAGTAGACATTAAAACTTTAAAAAACATGAACCCAAGCATTCAAGCAAAAATTTCAGAGGAGTGTGAGCCACTGCACTTCACTGTGACAAATTTGGCGCATCGAAAATCCATGAATGAGTGACCGATTGACATACAGTTTATAAAGCATTGCAGTAACAGAGTTTAGATACAGTTAGAAATCTTAGATTGTTTCAATTCTAACTGTTACTTTTACAGAGAGCTAGAAGGCATATTGGTGAAAGTGACTACACCACAGCAACAAAAGGTATAATACTGTAAGCGTTGTGACCTTGGAAACGGAACACCCTAAAAGGATATGGTAAACACTTATCACTGATATGAATATAAAATGCCCCTTTCACTCTGTAATTGTGGTGGCTGCGGGTTCCAGAGCTAAACTCTGGAACTGGTGGTCAGGCAGGCTAGAGGAGCCAGATGACTGGGTCATGGCACCATGTGGAGGAGTGCAGAGAAGGAAAAGCACAGAAGTAGAAGGGTGAAGCAGCAGAGACTGAGAGAGAAGGGCAGCCGTCTCTTAGGTTAATTAGCATTCACTCTCCCCACACTTTATTATCAACTGTGTCCTCCGCGCACTCGTTTAATTGCGTGCGCTGATAGAATAATAAATGGCAGAGTAATTACCATTATAAAGCAAGGATCCCTCTCTTTACGGAACAACTCAGTCAAAGGAGATTTTATTCTAAATTAAGTTTTAACTGTCATCTGTCATCTCAGGTATAATTATAACTTAGACATTTTGGGCTCATTGTTCTCGCAATGTGAAATTCTCAGCGGAGAGAAAAGAAATTGTGACAGCAGATTTTTTGGAGCATGGAAAATGATGTTGGGAAGAGTTTTGAATGTCTCTAAATGAGACAGCAAGTATGCTAATTAATCAAATGCGCTCATAGGGGAATAATATATTCAGAATTCAGACATGAGGTCTTATTTTATTTATTTAATCAGTTCATATATTGGAAGAAGTATGGCCCCCATCCGTGCAGGAGAAGCATGAACTGCTAATAAAAAGAATCATCTCTGAAAGTCAGCAGGAGTCAGAATCAGTTACTAATTAATGATCAATTGTTATTAGAAATGTGTTGTTCTTGTGACACTTTTTTGGTATTCATTTTTCAAAAGAGTCTATGATATTTCAGAACTCAGGTGAAGCATCCAGGTGAGTCCTGCTCCTTTTTACCTGCTCACATGGTTCCAGCACCTGGTCAGTTATCGGCCTCCTCCAGCCTGCTCACACGGCTGCCTCGCGCTGCCGCCATAGGCCGCGGACCACCGAGAATTTCAATTACAGCCGGAGCTGCTGAGCAGCTGCATTGATTGAGGAGGGCAACAATTGATTTTGTCCATTACGTGGTGAGAATGTTTCCATCCTGCGCAGATCAGGCTGCCCTCCTCCTGCCGCTGGAGATAAGGCCCTGCTGCATTGTGGCTGCCTAATCTGTGTGACGGCGCTTGTCTGTGCTGAAATTGATGTGGCTTTTCATGCGGCCGTTTGTGGGCCCGTACAGGGGGGTTCCACCCCCTGCGCTTCTGTCTCAGTTTTGCCAAGGGCCGCAGAGACCTGAAGCACATCAACAAACATGAGAAGGATTTGCATCAATACAGATGTTTGGCTTAGCATTCATTCGTGCAAATGTTTGTAAAGAGAATAAAAGGCTTCTGAGCACTTCTTCCTAATGAAGTCAGTGACTTGTTGAGCTCTTGAATTCTCTCTTGCCTCCACAGTTGTGTGCAGGCTAGGAAAAGCTCATTTGAAGAACTGAGATTGGGCCTCTTTGGAAGAATTTTCAGAGAGTTTTAATAGAAAAAAAAATGAAAAACTTTATGAAGGATTTGCTGTTTACAACTAATGTAGACCTACTTCTGAAACGAGTGAAGGAGCACAGCCATGTGTGTACAAACCAGAAAGAACCCCCGGAAATCTTTCAACCAAGGACAACTGCAGCAACCAAAAAAACCCATTCGTTTCGGAAAACAGAGCGGGGAACATAACTGATTGCAGCCAGCCTTGATTCGGAATGAAGGGCATTTAGTCAGGTAAGCATCAGTGAGTAACTATATTAACGCAATACATCTTACACTGTAAAAACTACACTCTGTAACACGGCGCTGCTAAGCCCTCTGGCATGCTTTATTAGGCAGGCTCGAGGTGAGCATTATCTATCAGGCTGCTCTGCATAGCTGTCGCTCTGCCTGCCGCGTCTTCCCCCAACAGCGACCCGTACGAGGCAAATCACACACTCATCTGTTCCCCTCCACACAGACAAACCATGATGCTGATTAATGGTAGCTAAACTTACAGGCACTCTGTCAGTGAGATTACACAGGGTGGGTAATGTATTGGAGTCATTAAATACACATCATTCTACTGGCATGAAATATGTTGACCCCAACCTTATTATATACATAATTAAAAGTGCTCAACAGTTTCCCCGGCCGTGCTCCACAGAGCAGTGAGGGGATGCGGCGCAGCTCAACGACAGGCTCAAGTCATATTGATGCAGAGCAGGAACGTCATTTGTTTGGCTCATTTGTCACTCTATTTCCACCTCATCTATGCATATAAATGGTCTTTTATTAGCAAGAGAGAGAGGCTGTGCATTTCAGAAGATGTTGGGAAATGGTCAAAAACCAGTACCTTGTGCGTTTATTTGTCTGTGTTTTGTTTACATTTCTTGGGTTTGAAAAATCCAATGCATTTTCAAATACAAAATGAAAGAATTTCAGCTGATGTCTCCACAGAAGGTTTTAAGGATATTTACTTTGTCTGCACTGTTTTGCAGTACAGATCACCGATTGGCATAAAAACACTATAATGTAATTCAAAGGATTCCTACAAAAGATTCCTACTGTGATTACTGTTGAAACTGGTGATATTTTAAATCCTGTCGATGACTAGGTCTTCTGTTCAAGTCAAAAAAACAAAAGCACACCTAAACTGTGATGTTAATTTTTTAGCTCCTATAGAATTTGAACAATTAATGTTAACATTTGACCATAATAGATTAAACACAGGCATCTGATGCTTGTAAATAGCATTCCATGTTTTATCTGAAGCATGTAACAGATATTATCTGAAGCATGTAACATATACATATAACAGACATTTTACCTTCCATATACCATTTACAGAGTGATTCCTTAAGTAAAGATTCCATTAAACACAACTAGTTGTTCCGGTCCAGCTTGTGAAGCCCTAACCAATGGGGGAATTTACTGTAGCTATATATACCTGGAAATCATAAAGAAAACTCTGATTGCATTAGTTTCTGTTGCAGGTTCAGACATGTACCTTATCATTCCCAACCAAAACATAAATAATAAATAAGTGGTACTGCAAATCTGCTGGTACTGCTGAGTATAAATACAAGAGGAGCTATTAGTTTTTGACCCACACTGAAAGAGAGGAAACCCACATCAGCAGGATGTGAGTGTATTTGATGTAAATGGCCTGTACGCCAACCACCACTCATGCACAAAAACAGACGCACTGAAAAAAAGTGAAAACTGTCTGCATTTTTGTCCTTAACTCTTGGACTGTAAAGCTTTGGGACAAAATTATTTCCTCATTTTACTCATTCATGGAAGCCAAACCAAATTGCTATTTGGACCATTAAGGTCCTCCCACAAAAAAATGCTAATACGCAGGTTCGCATATTATGCCACATCCACTTGCCAACTTGTCCTTTTTTGCCAGCTCGTCAAGTTATTGGTGTCAAAACATTCACAAGAGCCTGAACATTAATATAACAAAAACATGCTGAAAATGATAAACAGTCTGGTCACCATATGATAATGAATACCAACTTGGAACAAAACAGTTAAAACGTCGGGACACTTTCTCTGTCTCTCATGAAACTAGATATGCTAATAGCTTCGTAGCATGTTGTGTTTTAAGCAAATTTGTATAATATGCATTAACATGTGTTTTCAACCTAGTCTTTGACTTTTACATAATCTTCGGGATTTTGGTGTCAAAATATATTTGACAGAGGCTACACATGAACCCTTTGAGGTGTGAGTCCTTTAAAACAAAGTCGTCTCCCAGAGAGTGAATTGTTCCCTGTGATTCTATAATTCCATACTAACTTTCTAAAGTTTCTAGAATCCCTGAAGGTGAATAACACCACAGTCTAAAATCATATTTATGTTTGTGATCACACTTCCCATCCTTTCTCATATCAGCCAGATGTGTAGGTCTAACAACCAGATCTTATCAGATCTTTTCAATCAAAGTTTTAAAGGTTTAAGTTATTCAAAAACCTGTTGATATTAATAAACAGTATGTACTCTGCACTATATAATGCAGTTAAATCCTTCCGGATGGAAGCAAAAATAACAATCAGCTGTGAACGTTTTGTCTAGCTCTTACAAAACTCATAAGGTTAATTCATTAGCCGATTTTGAACTAGAACGTAAATAAATGTACAATTAATACATTGTGCATGTGGGAAACTAGGAGTACTTGCTCATGCAAGAGCACCATAGTGTAAAGCACATGTCTACCAAAATCTAATTTGTGCTTCTGGGTTTAAGCTTAGTTTAAAAGCGATGCTTGAAGACGCACCTCGGCGCCTAACTAGTAGAATGTCCCTATTCTACTGCTTACGTAAAAAAAAACTTCCTTTCCTTTCTCTTGACTTCTTTATGGCTTATGTATTGTTTGGTAGATGTTGGCTAATTATAATTAGTATTATTTATAGATGTTGGATAGATGCACCGAATGTGCAGTATTTCGATTAAATACTTAAATACGTGGATTTAAGCTGTTTACAGGTTTAAGAAACAGTTGTGGACTACTTGAGCACTGATGTATCTCGCATCAGTCAAATGCTGTAAATGTAAATGTAATTGTAAAAACATGCCTACAGCTCAAGGTTACTTTCACAAATTCTCATGTAACTGTACCTGCTTTTTTAAGTTAGGCCACCAAATTAGATGAAACCAAATATGACTGGAAATTCCTCCTGTGAGGAACCCAAAGGCCTGTTATGTTCGGTCTCACAGTGAGCTGGGTCGCTCCTGCATAGATCAATAACAGGTGTGGATGTGGATCAGCAGTGTGGCTGGAGGGCATTGATATCTGCTCCAAGGCTTTATCAGACCAGGCAGTGTTTGAGTGCAGAGATGAGCAGAGTGGCATCCGCAAAATTATCTGCTGACGACGCGCTCCACCTGCCAGTATCCCTCAGCTCTTAACTCTCACCTATTCACATGCTCTAAACCCCCTAAACACCTTAAATCTCTCCACACCTGCCGATCAGACACATGAGTGAATCCCCTACCACACACCAGGGTACAGCCTCACCATGAGCCAACCTCTCTCTCACTTCTCTCTCTTCATTTTTCTCTCTCCAACTCACTCGTTTTGTCTGTTTGTTCATTTTGTCATTCTTTGTTGTACTGCAGTGCTTGCTAAGCTTAAATACTAACACAATTCTGTTGAATAAAAAGAACTACTGCCCTCTGGTAGCTGTCCACGTGCGGAGCTATTAGATTTGGCGTGCTTCACTGAAAGAGATGAAACCACACCAGCAGGATATCACTAATGCACATAATGCTCTTTTTCTGTCTCTCTCTTTCTATCTCTCTCTCACTCATTCCTTTATCCCTTTTTTCACTTCTTCTTCTGTCCACTTCTCTTACTTTTCTTCCTTTGTCTCCCTCTCCCTCTCTTTCTCTGCATCTCACACTTTGTTCTCTGTCTTTCTTTTTTCACTTCTGTCCATTACTCTCCCTATCTCTCTGTCTCTTGTCTTTCTCTGCCCATCTGACCATGTCCCTCTCTTTTTCTTCATCTTTCTCCTTCCCCTGCTCTGTCCCCACCCCTCTCTCTGTCTCTCTCTATTCTTTCATTGCTGTAGCAGGAGAGGAGCTGAGACTCTGCAGGTATTCCACAGTGATCCATGTGGGCTTTTGAAAAGGGGCTTCATTATGTCTGGCGTAAGGAAATTTGGGCATTTCCAAAGTGGCAGGCCAAGGGAACCCTGTCAGGGTGCAGATGAGGGAAGTCTCCAGTGATCAGAGAGGACTGACAGTTCCATAGCAGCTCAGCTCACCTTACCTTTCCACATGGGGACAAATTACTCCACAGGCCTGACAAGCGCGCTGATCGCCACTCTAAACACTGCTGCTCCACACACGCTGCATATCCACTGCACCAACTCTACTAACCACAGCCTCCAGGGCCACTCATGCTCTCCTCTGTCTCTCTCTCTCTCTCTCTCTCTCTCTCTCACTCTCTCTTTCTCTGTTTCAGAGGTTTTCTTTATCAGGAGAGTAGGCCTGCTGTATTCATCACCAGCGCCCCTCAGAAGCCGCAGCACGGTGACACTGATAGCATCAGGCGAGTTAAATAAAGTGTGAAATTCTTTACATAAGGACTGTTACACGGATGAAGAGAGCAAGGATAGGCGCTTGCATATCTTCTTTTCATGACTGGCGACATGTTGTGACCTTTTTACTGAGCTGGCCCGTTTAGTTATGAGCTTTGCTTTGGTCATGCACACTGAAAATAAATGACGTTTACAGTTTACCCGTTCAAGTGTGTACAATTCCACATGAACAAAATATATTCTATCACAGGTTTGACTTTCTGTTGACTTGCTTTTGGCACAAATCATGTTATATTTATTTCTATTAAATTTCATGACGTTTTTATTGTAGAATATTATGCGCTCATTTGAATCAACCAAATTCAATCAGTTTTTTTAATGTAGCGTGATGTTTCTGTCAGCATTTAGAGAGGCTAAAGAAAACCCAGCAGAGCTCGGTTTTCTATAGAACATTAAAGAATTATTACAAAGGGACTTCAGTGTCACTAATAAATGACTGAGATTTTATGGTCTTTACAAAAGGCAAAAGCAGGCACACACAGACTGTCTCTCACAGTGATATACTGTCCTTTTCACTGAAGCCACTTTAAAAGCAGTGCCAGTACAAGTTCTACATTGCATCATAGATCTTCAAATGAGTGTAATAAATATTCATGATAGATCAGAAACACAAAAGTGTGGAGTGTCTCACAAACATGTGCTGTTTTAATAGAGGGACCTTCAGCTGGAGATGAAGGACAGCTTTTTAAGAGTTTCTCAGGCTCCTCGCTGGCCTGTACAGATGTGTCTTCGTCCTGAGGGTAAGTGTGAGACATTTGTCTTTACTGCCGCATCGTCTCATTGTGGCAGGTTGCGGTTTTCCCGGGAAGTGCCAGAGGCCAGGAGCAGCATTCCTTAACACTGTCTCTCACACTCAGGACTCAGTTAGCGTCTCCTGGCACAACAAAAACTGTCCCACTGATACAGCTGTCCCGTCTCACTCCCTGCTTTGATATGAATAATCCCGCATTGTTGTTTAAATCCAACTGCACAACTCCTACATCTCCTACAAATCCAGCATTTTGAAACACAAATGTGTTTAAAAAGGTTTTTTGCAGCGGTACCATAGAAGAGCCATTTTGATTCCCTCATAAACCTTTCAGCAAGATGGGTGAGTGTGGAGAACCTTTACTTGAAGATTCTACACCGATTGAAGGTTTATCATGGAACCACCTAAGCAATCAATAATTTTGAAACCTTTCTTTTTAAGATTACAGAGCAGAGCTACACAGGCTGGTTGTGGACTCCATGCAAGAAGAGTTAACAAAATGCCAGTTGACAAAAAACTTTTTAATTGAATGAACACTGAAAGCATTCTCCCTGCCTTCAGTACACCTAACGTCTGTGTATTTGCATGTTATCAGCTGCAGTACACTGGAATGAGTGTGTGGGCTATTCAGGTCAGTCTCTGAGGAAACGCATGCCCTGCAGGTATTTGTGCTCCAACACCTGTTCATGCTAATTTGCTCTTGTTCTCGGCAAAATGTTGTAACGAGGTAGTTTAATTGGGTTTTGTATGGTGCTTAGTGGGAGTTAACATATAAATACAGCCCTCCAGTTGAAAAGCATAAAATTAAGTCCTACTTAATATGTGTAGATCTCAGGTATTGTGGCATGTCACTGATAATACTGATTAAATATCACAAAACACACAAAAAAACGTGCTCTGACATCATAACCGATTTAATGCCAGGATTTTAATGGAGGCTTAGTATAACAAGAGAAGCATTAAACATCCACTGTTCACATCATACTGAATACACTAAATTATTGATACTGTAAAAAAAAACATCTATCCCCGGATCACTTTTCATCTGTTTATCTATCTATCCATCTATCTGTCTGTCTGTCTGTCCAGAAGAATGACTGGTAGGAAAATTTTAAAATACTTCAGTTCTATGTTACCATTGCTATGTCCTGTATTTTATTTTTTTATTTCTGTAATGAATGTGAAGCAGCGGGATTTAGAATGAGATTCTATCATGATAGGTGGATTAAACAATTAGGGATCAAATGATAGCCCAAAGCAGTTTGAGTTTTAGAAACGAGTGTTAAGCAGTAATCCCAAACAGTGTGTGTGTGTGTGTGTGTGTGTGTGTGTGTGTGTGTGTGTGTGTGTGTGTGTGTGTGTGTGTAATTGGGACAGCCCTTTAACCTTGATTAGGTGCAGCTCAGGGGACCTGACACATTTGTCCTTTACAACAACCTACATAACCTGATAGCCTCCCTAATTTTCTCTTTTTTGTTTTATATAGTGTTTCTAAGAAATTACAGTATGCACTACTGTAATTAGTAAAAGTTCTTTCCCAGACCCTTCTCATAAATATTCTAGCCTACAGCCGATTAACTGATTAACCTCATTGTGTGTAATCTTTTAAGCTGAGCTGTACTTTACAATACTGCTGTGAATTATAAATATAATAGTGAGCATATGAAATAAATACTTAGGGCATTTCAGTGGGCTGTTTTCTTTCATCAGTGATAATGAGGTTTGACAGGTGTGCACTGGTGCTTCCAGGTTTTTAGTACGCAGAGGCCCAGTCACCAACCTCAGTGTGGGACCCTTCATATTCACGATAGTGTCAGGTCCCTCCTCTCTCTCTCTCTGTCTCTCTCTCTCTCTCTCACACACACACACAGCGAGTGTGTGTGTGTGTGTGTGTGTGTGTGTGTGTGAGTGTGTGTGTGTGAGTGTGTGTGT
>JBBPDC010000002.1:14555632-14569954 GCA_037974485.1 Hemigrammopetersius urotaenia | reverse complement strand
ATGGATGGATGGATGGATGGATGGATAGATAGATAGATAGATAGATAGATAGATAGATAGATAGATAGATAGATGGACAGACAAAATCAAGCATACCTTTTTCCATCAGGAATACCAGCTCTATTATTCCGTGCTTTCAAGTTGATTCCATCCCCAGACGAAGGTTTTCGTGATATATTTTATTATCTCTATCCGTCTTGTTGGCTGTCCTATTCCTCTTTTAGCTTCAACTGTTCCAAGCAAAACTGTCTTTTCTGTTGGATTGATTATTCTAATAATTTGTCCAAAATTAGATTACCTTTCTTGGGTTGCTGATGTGGGCTTCGAAAGACAGGTGAGCCGAGGATCGGGCCTTTTTTTCTGAGGACAGTCCGTCATTTTACGGGATCAAAGGCTTTGCTGTCAAGGAAACGCATGTTGACTCCTTAGCTTCTTTAGTTATCCCCAATCCATCAGCAGTGATATCTGTTTCTGTTCTACTGGAACCAAAGCATTTTCACAATGAATGGTCTGCACATCACCTGTTATAACACTTTCTTGTTTTCATGTTTGATTTCCCATCACTGAGCTTCTTAGTATGTAGTCTCAGTGTTCTGTCAGTCTAGGCACATTAGCTAGTGCCACATCACTTTACATTTACGTTTATGGTATTTATCAGACGCTTTTATCCAAAGCAACTTCCAGTTCCTAACTACAGGGGGCAGTCTCTCCCTGGAGCAACTTAAGCCTCAGCGTTTTCTAAACTCTCCCGTCCCGGCTAACAGAGTTAGCACTAGCGCTAGCGCTCTTGCGCCGCGCAAGCCATAGAAAATAATAGGTTTCAGAGCAAAGTGCAGCGCATGCCGTGTTCGGTCTGAAAGCCCCATTAGGGTTAAGGGTCTTGCTCAGGAACCCAGTGGTGGTATGCTAAAGGTAGGACTCGAACCCATGACCTCTTGGTCTGGAGGCCAGTATCCTACCCTCTGAGCCCCCCCACCTTATCCTATTCTCACCTCACTTACAGGCAGAAGTCTGTAGTAATGGATTTGTGATGGCAACACCGTCTGTCTGTTGTACTCCGTAAGAAACTGAAGACTTCATACATTTCTTCAGATGATAATGTGGATTACTCTCATCTGGATGTGTTTTCTATTTATGCTGGATATCATTATTTCCTAAAAAAGGAAGCACAACGACTGTATGAAATTTCTCACTGCATTACAATGACATTAGTTAACAGACAAAACATGCTGTATGCCGTCTGTATTTTGTAAAACTTCCCTTTTGTAAAACTTCCCTGGCGAAATATTGTTATATCATGTATATTAAATTTATTATAAACTGAGCATTTTATTATTACATTTTATTTGTAGACGTTTCATGTGTGTACACTAACATTATGCTGGTAAACCTCTGGGATATCATAGCAACTGACATGAAATATCCTAGCAACCATGGGGAATACTGTATCAGCTGCTTAGCAACTCCCTAGCAACCACCTAAAAGACTAATGCATAATTACAGGAGTTACAATTACTTTAAACCAAGATAAACCAAAATCTAGAAATAGGTTGAATACTAGTGTAGTATTCTCACCATGATGTAGTAATGTAAAAATAAAAAAAATGTCTTAACTTACTTTTCAAATGTCACTTTTTTTAATCATGTTCATTTTTGTCTCTTGATTTGATCTCAAATGTATCCAGAAGTCTCTCAAAATTTTGTTGGAAAAAATCTGTTTTAGAAGAGTATGTCACCCTTTTGGTCCTGAATCAGGATACGGGATTAGTCCGGCTAAGTGGGGCGTTTAATCTCAGCTCTAAGAAGTCTATTGAATCAGAGTTTGCTCACTCAGTTCAGTTCATATACTCTCTCTCTCATATACTCTATCTCTGTCTCTCTCTATCTCTCTGTCTTTCTCTCTCTCCTCTCTCCTCTCTCTCTCTCTCTCTCTCTCTATCTCTCTCTCTCTCTATCTCTCTCTCTCTCTCTCTCTCTCTCCTCTCTCTCTCTCTCTCTCTCTCTCTCAGTGTTAATGTGTTAATGCCCATTGCTTCATTTACTCTTACCTTGCTTCCCCCCACCTATACTTCGGACACTGTTTAGCTTTATGTAGAGTAGAGCAGGGGCGTCAAACTCTGGTCCTGAAGGGCACATTGCACCAGAACAGTTTGATGGTTCTCCTCCTCAAACACATTCACTAAACCTGACAATCGCCTGCTGAGGTGAACCAGGTTTTTCTGAGCAGGGAAATCACCCAAACCTGCTGGACCACGGCCCTCCAGGACTAGAGTTAGACACCCCTGGAGCATTAATGGAACTTCAGCATACACCTCGCTTTAAAGGTTTGTCGCATTAATACTTATTATGTTAGAATAAGACATTAAATGTATGGGACAGAAGCAGTGAAAACACGGCTTCAGTGGTGCAGTACAGTTTCGATTCTGATCTGATATATTACTATAGATAAAAGACAACGAAAAATCTATACATAGAATAAAGTTTGGAAAAAATGTGTATTTGTGGTGGAAAGGCCTGGGCTTTAAAGTACGAGTCTTTTTATCGATCATATGCTTCTGATGCTTCTGAACACTAGCAGCTAAACTAAAGCAAAGGAAGCAGTGAAGCAGGTACCAGCATGCTGGGGAAGATTAAAATGGGCCTTTTTCTTATTAAAGGGGACATATTAGGCAAAACTCACTCAAGTTATAACAGGTCTGTGGACTACAAACCATGTTCATGAAGTTCTTTACACAAAATCACTCTCAGATAAAGCGATCTCTCCAGCTTTATTGCTGATAGTTTCCGCCCCTTTCAAAACGGGCTCCGTCCCTTTCATGCAAATAAGCTGTTGCTGGCCACGCCCCACCCATCCCATGCTAACGGAATGAAACGAAACGAACGAGCTAGTTCAGTCTTAACTGCAATAGAAACACAAAAGTCACTATTTGAAAGTACTTCCATCTCCCTCATCTGCTGACCTGTCATGGACAGTTGGTACCCATCATTGCCCCAATGACAGTGTTCTCATTATTCACAGCCCCTTATTCGAATTTTCCGATCCACCTTAAATATTTACATTTACAGCATTTATCAGATGCTTTTATCCAAAGCGACTTGCATTCCCTACCTACAGGGGGCAGTCTCTCCCTGGAGCAACTTAGGGATAAGGGTTTTGCTCAGGGACCCAGTGGTGGTGTGCTGGAAGTAGGATTCGAACCTGTGACCTCTTGGTCCAGAGGCAAGTATCCTATCCACTGAGCTACCGCCACCCAAATACTTATGGTGGAACTTTTTAAGGTGGACCAAAACGGATCGGCGTTCAGACATGACCATCGAAATTGAAGTTCTTTGGTTTTCTTTGTCCGAGAGAAAGTGTAGGAATGAGTGCTGTTCTTTCGCCTCTGCCTGGAGCCACAGCGTTCTTAAAACTATCAGACAAAATGGAGGACCTTCAGCTAATCTAGTGGGAGGGGTCTCGACAGATGAGGGGCGGTTCTATGCAAATTGGCCCAGTATTACCTCACACTGGGCCATCCGTCCAAACGGCTCATTCTGAAAGGGACTGAAACTGGAGAGTAAAGCTGGAGAGTCTCTTTATGTGAGAGGGATTCTGTGTAAAGAACTTCAGGGACATGTTTTGTAGCCCCTAGACCTTTTATAACTAAAGTGAGTTTTGCATAATACGCCCCCTTTAAAGGATATTAGATGGTAAACAGACATAAGATGTTTGCGACAGTTTCCTGAGCTATTGTGTTAGCCAGGTTCTCTAAATGAGAACCATTTTTTTGCAAATGAGATATTTGTCTTTTAACCTTTAAAATGTGCTTAACATACACAAAGGTCTTCAGTGTGTATGTATGAGGTTGTGTATTAAATTCACTGTATTTAAAAAAAAAAAAGTATTGTAGAAATACTGTGTCATCATACACTGACTAGACATTAGGCCAAAATGTGAGGAAATGTTTTATTACAAAAGTGATGCTTTTACCTTATAACAATAACCCATTCATTCATTTTTTAAATGTTATAAAATGCAAGCCAAAGTGTGTTTCTAGATTTTATGTACTTTGATAACAGCAGTAAGGTATATGATGAAGAACCTACTGTACATTTAACAACCAGTTATTATTTCAAATGTCTATTCTTGAAATCCGAACTTCTTGATGTTATACTGCTTCCTTCTTCATTTTAGAACTGGAACCCTGTTACAAACTTCTGAACGATGTTTTTAATGTAATAAATCATAATGAATGTAGAGCAGTTCATTTCATTTCACTCTCCCTTTTCCACCCAATCAGCTCCCCCCGCCCTGAAGCTGTCTGTGAACGAAACATATGTGGTGGACCCTGGGCAGGACGTCACACTGACCTGTGAGGTGACAGCAGGCTTCCCCACACCCACAGTGACCTGGTCCCGGTACCCTGGGCCCCTGCCGCGCCGCTCAGTGGTCCGCAGTGGGTCCCTCATCCTGCGATCGGTCACAGCAGCTGAGTCAGGATTCTATAACTGCACTGCTGTCAACAACGTTGGCAACCCTGCCAGGAGGAACGTCAACCTCATTGTTAGATGTGAGTATGCATAGGCATATACAGATATACAATACTATTCAAGTTCAGAGCCTATTATTATTATTATTATTATTATTATTATTATTATTAATAATAATAATAACAACAACAACAACAACAACAACAACAACAATAATAATAATAATAATGCAAAATTAATAATGCAAAAAAGACAAAAAAGAACAGATGATAAATAAACAGACTAATATTTTATATATATATATGTATGTATATATAATTTTCTACAGTGGGAAACATTTCTTATTTTTTACTACGTTATTATTTTTTGGGGGTATATAATAAGACTTAAAAATGGATGATTGCTATCTGCGTCTAATAAATTTGTATGAGCTATTATTTGATGTATACTGGGTTTTATGTATGAGACAGTCACAACTCAGTAACACTTGGCTCCACACACATTGACAGCCTTTCCCCTGTTTTATGCAGTCGCTGGGTGTGGTGCACTGCCACCTCCACTCTTCAATCGGCACTTAGTTTGCCAGCAGGCTGGACTATAATTTAGCAACACATCTGCCTAATCTGCACTGATGATGCCTAAGAGATCTTTAAGCCCACACGCACACACACACGCGCGCACGCGCACACACACACGTAGGAAAGCAGAAAGTAGGATTCAAGGTTGTAGAGGACTGCCGCTCACCCAGGCCAGATTTTACTCCCTGTGGAGTCTTTAAATTTTATCACTCCTGGTATTTGTTCTCAATGGCAAATTAACAGCCTTCACCCTGCCATTGGGTTTCCTTTCAAGAGACAAGGCTTAAATTCTCTCTAACTGCCCTGAATTTACTGCTTTTCTATTTTTCACACGGCAGAATCAATACCAGTACTGAAGTAGAAGAGATAAAAATTTATGGTATCTTGCAATTTAATGGTTGAAAAGATGCAATTTGAAAGATCATAAATTGTGAAGGAGTGTACGCTCCATTGGGCTTGATTCAGTGCTTGCTGTTAGAACTTGATTTGCGAGTGTCTGCAAAGTGTGATTAACGAGGCGACGAGCCCGGGCCTCCGCTCACCATGCCATCGCTAATGCTCCTCATTAGAATAAATAAAATAAATTGACTGCAGCTCTATGAAAACTCTGTAATGGTTAAAAATCAAAGAACGTCATCTACTGGCTACGATTTAGCTCCTGGAGGCCTGCGGGCACCTCCATCACGTCTTCCATGACAGGACCGAGGGTGAGGCTGCAGGGGCCCCATCGTTTGGCCCCACACCGGGGCTGGGGAAAAGCCACCGGCAGGGAGGAGAGAGGCTTGTTTAGTTCACCGGTAATCATATGTCAGGGGGCTTTGTGCTCTAAAAACGTTTTTGAGGAGAAGGGGGAGACAGTTTGTGGAGTATTAATGCATAAAATTGCATTTCAAGCTGATAATCGGTTTGTAGAAGGGGTCTGCGCGCAGATTGCTCTGGTGCTGTTGGGTGGTTTTCACCACCCAGGCCTTGTGCTCTGTAATGGCGTTTTTCAGGAGCTTTTTCAGCCCTCTCTCCTGTGACACATTTGCCCAGGAAATGGGCTTTGAAGCAACCCCACGGATGTCCCTGTTCTGAGACGATGATGGAGTTGTCTCCGAGATGTCCAGCTGCCTCATTTAATGCTGAGATCAGGAGATTGAAGGTATTTGATGTGAAAATGGAAATAGACTGTTAGATGGACACATATTGCATGAAGGTCATGGGTTTGCAGAGGTGCAGAGCAAGAAAACATGTTAGTCTACTGCCAGGACTCATGTGGTGAAAACAAATGAGCAGCATGTATGTGAAATTCCTGATTAGTTAGTCAGTCTAGTTTTTTTTTTTAGGTATGAACAATAAGATTTCCAAATGTCTATTTTCTTGACCTGAATTTAATTAGTAGATGAAATGCAACGGTATGTTTTGAAGGAGTTACAAAAGGAGTTTTTACTTACTTTCAGACAAATTGCACAAACATAAAATGTATTCTTGTCAGACTTTTTGGGTTTAAGTGTTTCCTTTCTCTGCTCTTTCATCAGCTTGCTAATCCCATACCTCTGTCTATTGACTTTCACTCTTTCACCATGCAGGCTACTTTTTGTTTTCTCTGAATGCCTCTCAATTGATTTCACGGTTGAATCTTCTATCATGTAGTCCAAATCAATGACCAGTGAGCCACTAATGATATTTTCATTTTTCCTCATTAACTGCCTTTCATTGACAGAGAGGTCTAGAGGTCACATTCTGGACTAAATATAAGTCAGACTGCTATTAGGCTGTTGATCCTAATATAATCACTTATATGTACATGTGATTTATGTATCAGTGTATAAGATTAAATTGTATATTTATTCAATCCTTTACATTATATATTTTTGTTTTTTTACTTAATTCACATTCAAAAATGAGTCAAACAAACAATAGCAAAAAGGCTATAAAAAGAATAATACAGCTGAACCTTGGTATAGCTCTAGTCTGTAGAATCCGAATGGACTGATTTACAGTGACACTAAATGCGTCTAGTAAATTTAATTTCAATCTATTTCATAGTAGTTTGATTGTAGATTTCAATGATCCATGGTTCATGTCTGTTTGGAACCTTTAACTTGAGGGTTTAGGTCATGATTTTCGTTTACAGTCTGGTGAAAGTGGTTTACGGTTATATCATTTGCCAAGAGTTTTTAGACAAAGTGAGATAAATTAGGTCTGATCCTGACATTCACATATAATGTTGTACCAGGGCTGAACAGGATGGCTGGGCAGAAATGCTTAGATTCAGCTGTTGATCTGGGATCTACTGGATGAATCACATGCCTTCTTGTCTGCTCTG
Source organism: Hemigrammopetersius urotaenia (assembly GCA_037974485.1). Taxonomy (NCBI): domain Eukaryota; kingdom Metazoa; phylum Chordata; class Actinopteri; order Characiformes; family Alestidae; genus Hemigrammopetersius; species Hemigrammopetersius urotaenia. Next base: position 14,562,595 of record JBBPDC010000002.1, on the reverse strand, counting down.
CCCTTTATTACTCCTGGCCTATTTAAAGATGCTGTCCACAGTTTTGCATAGACATACACACACACACACACACACACACACACACACGTTTCTCTGAACGCACATGCTCACAGCCAGACCACCATTGATCACTCACACACAAACTCACACTGAACCACATGACTCCTGTTAGTAATATGCAGGAATTGCTTGTGAACCGAAACACTTCCACGATTTTTTCTGTCCCCTAAGTCCCTTGCTTTCTTCTCCTCCTTGTTATTTTAATCGCTGGCAGAAGACTCTGTCTGAATTATTTGACCCTCTGAGAGGTGAGTTCTTCAAAACAGTGAGAGTGAGATTTATCCCAGCCTTCTGGAATTCCATTGTAATGTTCTAGAGTTTCATTGTTACGTCATGATACGGAACGCTCTGTTCTCTAATGTTCTAGTCTTGTTGTGAACATTCTCGCCAGTGGCCAGTCAGAGCTCATCACGTATTTTCCATCATGCTCCCCAAAGGGTTAAATGCACATGTGCTAGTGCTTGGGTAACTTTACCACTATGAATTAAAGATGAATCCATTTCTTATTTAAAACGCTTCCATTAAGTCTATGTTAAATGGTTTACACATAATCAGTAATTACTCAAATTTTGTTTTCATTAATTGTCCTCGTGTGCACATCAGAAATGAGCATAATTCCATCTTATGCAGAAAAAAAGATACACAATGTGACGTATCTTTTAAAATGATCAGAAAACGGATGCCAGATAATGCGCTGGTGTGCAGTGTAATGCTTCGTGTAGTCTATACACCCTGTAGCTTTGCAGAACTTGGTTTTGGTGTATTGTAGCTTTTATGCCCACAGAAATATGCATAGTTCAAGAATGGCTTATTTTCATAATGTATTTCTGTGGTTGTGAAACTGTTGTGTTGTGTTTCATATTTGCAGTGTCTCGGGGGTCCTGCAGTTGTAAATATGGAACGGTACAGGGACCTCTGCTGCGTGTGTGTACTGGGGGGTTCCTGGGGTCCTGCGTAACTGAGAGTGCAGCAAGGTGTTTATCCTGTCTCTGGTGTGTTTCCACGCAGATATTTTTGCCATAAACCTCAGACACAATTGCTTCAGAAATATTTCGCCAGAGAATTCCATACCCTGAAGTAATTATGGAAGAATTCATCTGAACTGTATGTTTTTGTGTCTTTGATGATTTCCCCTGATATTTCCTTTCAAAATCAGAACAATGTGCTCAATGACTCGATTGTTTGTTTACATTCATTGTCACAGAGCGTGCTGTAAAGAAGCCGTGTCCATTTATTAATGCCAGTGTAAAAATGAATGACTGAAAAGAGTCAAATGACAGGGTACAGTTTGCAGCGGCCCAGAAAAAAAACTGTACTCAACATTGAGTCCTGACCTTTGTATATCGACACACAGAATATGCTTCGCTATGTGTTCAAATATCAAAGTCTGTCTAAACATGAACACATGCAGAATATAAAGAGCCACGCAAAATGTGTTAACACATGCAAAGTGTTAAACAAAGCATGACTGAATATTGTTTCATTCTACTCTACATTCATTCATCAGTTGATATTGCTGTGGTTTAAAAAACTGTTCAGTACACGCCATGCCCGAATCCATGAAATGCATACAGAAAGACTGGGCACTGTCAGGATCCAGGGGGAGGAATCCCCAGGACCCTGAACTGCCTTGTAAAACTGAGCAGTCAGGACGACAGAAATCCATCTAATATATGTTTATTTCAGGACTCAAAACAAAAAGGCACGGTGGCCAAGCAAAACAATACTAAAGGTTTCCAAACCAGACAAAGGACATAATAAGGACAATGACCGACCAGGGGTAGACACACACACAGACCTTAAATACAGGACAAGACTGGGGGAAAACACGGAACACCTGGGAGACGCAGACAGGAAACAGGTGGGGAACCAAAACATGTGACAAATCAAAACAAGGCAAAATAAGAGTCCAAACAAAAACACGGTGGCCAATAATGGCCCTCAGCCGTGACAGGCACTCCTGGTCAAATGATAGATTTTGCTGATTTTCTAAATAAAAAGATCCTCTACAGAAGAGAACACACTTGAATGCAGTTAGTGTTTATTTGCTGAATTTAACACATTTAACAAATATTAAACATATAACATACAGTAATTGGCTGTGCAAAAGATATCACACATTTTATGTTTGACATTTTATTATTCCAGTATGTTATATTTTTTTTCTGTGTAGAGAATGTGTGGTTATTTTCATGTGTAATTAATAGAGGAAAGTAAAGGATCATTCAAAATAAGCACTCTTCTTCGTCCAGCCTATTTCTCATAGACATGACTGAGATCATTTTAACATCAAAATGAGATTCTGACCATTTTCTCATACTTTTGAATTTCAACTCCTGAGAAAATCTTCCTCTAATCTCAGCCCGATCCCAGATTAAGGGATCTGCTGTTTCTTTTCTCTCACTGCTCTGGTCTTTATTTGTCACAAATCTAGTGATAACTGTAAGATTTAAAAGAAAATCTGGTAAATGAGCCGGCACAATATTTGTCTCCGCCACTAAAGTCAGACAGTCTTGAGATCAATACTGTTTCTAATGAGAAGAAAACTGAGAAGCCAGTGAGAACAGAAAAGGAACTTCTGTTTTCCTTTTGCTCCTTATTTCTGTTACGGGGGGTGGACTTAGGAGGAAAAAAAATCTCCAAATAATGATTATTTCTGCCCGATGAGATGTGTGTGCTTTAACTGGAGAATGTTAAAACTAGTACCTCATGAAAAAAAATGAGTACCCTCTGGAGTAACTTTTTCTAATATCTTTACTTCTAGGCTCTAATGTTAGATTGCCAGCACTTTCACAAACAAATAAATCAGGTACAAATAATGTTAACATATCACTTTATACTGACAAATCTCTTTTATGGTCATAGTTGAACTGCAGCAATAGTATAGAAAGACGTTTCTGATTAGGTGAGGAAGATGGGTGATGTATAATGTTACTTTTTATATTGGTCACTAAGTGACATTGTAGTATTGGGAATAAAATATCATAAAGTTTTGCCTAATTCTGGCAGACTTGCTGTTTCTGAACATTAAAATACATCAAAAATGAATAATACTCAATAGAGAGAACGGATTAGTATACAGTATTACAGTATTTGAGTGTTTTGAAAAGAAAAAAACTCTTGCCTTTCTCAGTACCTTCATACATCATACAGATCTTTAATCTTAGAAATTAGAACAAAACCTGCTAGATGGCCTTTGTAGAAACAGAACATCAGCACTTGTTCTCCTCTATAAAGCCTACAACAGTATGGCGAGCTCAGAAAAGCAGCAGGTAGAGGTAAAAGAAGGCTGCTGATGGTGGGGGTTATGGAGTTGAGGGAGGCTTCTGTTCTAATCGCACCTTGCTTCAAACTTTAACCAACACTCTACTGATCACAGTGAAGTGGCGGCGTGCGTGGGGGGGCTGGAGGGGGGTACAGGTCAGCAGCGCTGTGAATAGACCTCATCAACGAGGGCCACAGATCAAATCCTCATATTACTCACGGCGCAGTCACCTCCGCGACCCCGCCAATATTACACGCCTAACGCAATTATTTGCAATCAGCAAATGTGTGATTCATTATAAAAGATTTCTTACCCTGATATAATTTGCTATTGTTCGCAGGGGAAAAAAGCCACACAAAGGGCCTTTTTAAGTGTTATTGTGGAGAGCAGAGGCCTTTGTTTAAGACACTTTCATATTGCGGCAGTTAAAGTCTGATTAAAGTTTGAAATGGTGAGATGAAAATGAACTGGTGTAATGTAGCCAGTCTTGCTGAGAAGGAAATGGTTGGTGTTCTAGCACACAGCTTCTGCTGGCCTGATTTGTAAATAGGGTCTGTTTTCTTTACAAAAATTGCACGATTTTTGTCAGTTCTTCAGACAGATTTTTTTTTCTCAGTTGATTGTAGCTCAGGGGGCTGCTTTGCTATAATCACACTTCAGGTTTACTTGAAAGTTCTAGCTTGTTATAAGTTGATCCAGCTTTCAAAAGCATTCAATTACATGAAATAGTAATGGGTTATAATTGCATGCTCAGGATTCAAGGTTAAAATCCAAACATATTGGTGGTACTGTACACATGTATGGCCTGAAGATTATCTACAGTGTCAATTTACCCAGGATGTGTGTTCTTATATTTTTAATAGCCTGCATTCTCTCATATTCTAAATATAGAAAATATTAGTGTGCCTGTATTTCAGTCAATACAGTGAGATAAGTGAGGGTTGAAGTTTGAAACTTGCTATCTGTTCTGGTTGTGCTTGTGTTGTGCATTAATGAGGAATAAATATCTGTCTCATTAGCATTTCCCTCGTGTTGCCGTACGTCATTTTTCTCGCTCTGCATGTTTCTGCCTACCAGATAGTAATGCAATTAAAGCCCAACACTTTATAAGCAAATTGCATAAGAAGATGCAATTAAGCAGAAATAGCATAAAACAAGAGGAACTCAGATGGTGTTGTATATCATGTTGTGTAATATATAACATTATAATAAAAATATTTATTTTAATATTACCAGCTATGCCTTAGGGGATTTAGTTAGGGAACATATGTTTTAAAGTAGATATAAAGCATTCATTTGGGAGATTCTGTCACAACAGGAGGTTTTGTCACACCAGTGGATATCTAAAGCTCCTGATGGTATAAAACATGCCATAATTACATTATCATTTTCTTAACAGCATTATCATTTACATTTGCGCACTCTTCTCAGCTGTCCAGAAGACGCACTTTTTTTTTAAATAGTTATAATGATTACTTTTTGAATGAGTAGACTAAATGTTGTGCAGCTTGTGAGAAACTTAAAGATACTTATCACAATGCAAAAGTACCTTCAAATGTACAACATGATCCTTACAGTCCAGTTGGGTAAAAAAAAAACAACAATGTTTACACCAACATATCACAGGCTTTCTAACATACAAACACACACTCTTGTGAGAAGAAACTTATGGAAGCTCATTCAGTATGTGTTTATGAGAATGTAAGTATGACCAGCAATAATTAGTTATACTGAGGCTAAAATACATAAGACGAGAAATTGCACTAATTTAGCAGCTACTCTCGGCATATGATAAGTGTGTGCATTAGTGAGATCACCCATGTTAGGCACTAAGATCAAACTCACAGTTGGCATTGGAGGTGTTAGGTGGGAGGACAGAGTTCTGTGCTGGAGCTCTAAACCTATCAAGTTCCTTCACCCAATACTCAAGACCCCATTTCTTGTGGAGCTCACTTTGTGCACAGGTCCAGAGTCCAATGGCAATGTACTTTACAACACTTCTGCCGCCACTTAGCATTGTACATGGTGACCTTGAGTAGCTCCTCAGCTACTGAAACCCAACACATTAACCTCCTAAAGAACAGATATCGTGCTGACAGTGCTAGTCAGGCAGAAATCTGAGAGACTAACTTGGAAAGGTAGCATCCTCTGAAAAACCCATGGAAGTCACGGAGCTCTTTAGTACAACCCACCATCAGTGTTCATGTATGGTTCAGATCAATGCATGGCTGTATGCTTGATAGGAGTGTGGCTGGGCATGGTTAATTAGAAGGGGCCTCCACATACATTTGGCGTTGTAATGTATGTGCTAAGGACTGCATGAACTAGTGGACTAATAAATACACACGTTGGCCGTGTGGGCAGCAGTTGACAAGTCAGTTGCCAGTGCCTGAATGCATTAGCAGTAAAAAGCTAAAGCGAACAGGCAGGGGTTGGAAACAGAAGGTTTTTTTTTTCACTTAAATATCAAGCCTACAGTAATTTACTAAGTGGGAAATACAACTAATTCTCATGAAAGCTGAGACTACACTGCTATTCTGCCTCATAATGCACACAGGTTAGGTTTTAAACAATCAACAACAAAAACTCTTCCACAATCCATTAGCACGCTCCTACTAATATATTTTTCTTGGCTGTCCAGAAGACTCACTTTCTTTTTAGAATAGTTATAATGAATAAAAAGGTTATTTATTGAAATTATCAGTCCAGATTTGTATAACTGTATTTATAATATGAGAACCTAATATGAAACTAGGCATGTAAAAATAGGGATGGGTGAAAGCTAACACAGGCTTGCTCCAAGACATGGGAAACACCAACATATATTTTCGAAATTACAATAATGCGATATCATTGGACATCTCATGCTCTTGGAGGAGACTCCTAACAGCTAACAGACGCCCACGCTGGTTAGAATTATGGTGAGTGATGGGGGTAGAAAGTGAGCTTTCCTCTCCCGCTCAAAAAGACCAGGACCAATTGTCTTGGACTCCAAACCACGGATGGCTGTGGCATCACTGGGGATCAACACTTAAACAGCCCTGCCAGCTGGGAGCCTGCAGAGATTTTTACTCTGAATCTCCTTCACTTTTGACCTGTTGACTAATTTCTTAGGCTTATCAGTAGTTAAAACTGTTCTAAAAGTTAAGCATGTTAAAAACCATCAGTGACATTTTTAGGACTTCATTTTTTATCAATTTGTATGAAAATTGCTTGGTTATGTGAAAAAAAGAGAGATGCAGGTTGGATTTAATTTTAAGGATGTCTCACTAAAAGCTGAAAATTCTATTTTAAAATATATTTACTTATGCTTTGATCAGCTTTTCCCTAAATATAGCAATCCTCTTGTGAAAATGTGGTGGAAACAAAGCAACAATCCTTTTGTCATGTTTATGTATGCTTTACATTTAAAACCTTTTTTTTAACTTATGTGTCCTATTACTCTAACATAAAAGTAACATTCTGCAACTTTATGCAAGTGTGTTCTGGACAAGAAAATAAAGGGTATGTGTGCAAGCATGCATACATCTGGCTTTAAGAGAGAGAGGGAGAGAGAGAGAAGGGGAGAGAGAGTGTGTGTGTGTGTGTGTGTGTGTGTGTGTGTGTGTGTGTGTGTGTGTGTGTGTGTGTGTGTGTGT
>JBBPDC010000002.1:14520752-14547392 GCA_037974485.1 Hemigrammopetersius urotaenia | reverse complement strand
CACACACACACACACACACACACACACACATACATTATCTATATGGGGTGAGATGTGTTAGGCAGCAGTTCTTGAACTTGGTGTGTTGGAGAAAATGGCAAATAAAAGAGCTAAACTGATGTCAACATCACCAAAACCTCTTGTGAGGTGTTTCCAAAGAAGTGCAAATGGTGAACCAGCAACAGGGTCATCGGCACCAAGGGCTCATTAATGTGCAGTGAAAGTTTGCCCATCTGGTCCGCTCCCACAGAAGACTTGCTCTTGCAGAAATGGCTGAAAAGGTCAATGCTGGATGTGATAGAAAGGTGTTAGAATACACACTGTCAGAAGCTTTTGCTGCATATGGAGTTGTGAAGCTGCAGACCTGTCAGAGTGCTTGTGCTGACATGGACATGTTAGCATCAAAACTGGAAGAAAGTGGCCCAGTCTGATGAATCACGTTTTCTTTTACATTATGCGGACAGGTGGGTACCCGTGCGTCAATTACCTAGAAAAGATGGCAGCAGGATGTACAATGAAAAGAAAGCAAGCTGGTGCATCCAGTGTGATGCTCTGGGCAACGGTCTGCTTGGAAACCTTCCTGGCATTCAAGTGGGTGTTATTTTAACACTGTCCTAACCATTGTTGCAGACCAAGTTCACCTCTTCAGGGCAATAGTGTTCTCTAATTGCAGTGGCCTATTTGAGCATGATATGCACCCTACCAGCTGCAAAACTGTTGAGGAATGGTTTGGTGGATACGACAAAGATGTCAGGATGTGTACAAACGCAGCAGAGCTCATCAAGCATCTGTGGGATGTGGTGGACTACTCTGATGGAGCCCCCGCCTTGCAACTTCCATTTTAGTGCCAGATATCACAGGACCACTTCAGAGGTCTTTTGGAGTTCATGCTGTTTTGGTGGCAAACCTACACAATATGAGGCAGTTGGTTTTAGTGATGTGGCTGATCCTGTGAATCTCTTTGTGAGAAAGATGTTTAGACTTTTGAGCTTTCATTGTTCTAAATCAACAGGCAAAAATAAGCAATAAGCCCTGATTTCTGGCATCTCCTAATGATGAAGCAGGGCTGGAACAGCTGCTGTGAGCTCTGCAGCCGCTGTGTCCTGCACTAATGTCTTTAGTACCATAAAAGAACTCTGCAGAGCTCAGTAGTGGCCATCAGCGACCTCGGGCGGGGGCAGCTTTTACCCCCCAAACCCCCCCCCCACTCCCCCCCCCCCCCCGTACAGGTAGACTTGCGCGAGCCTCATTTAGCGCTACGCTGCTTTTCCTAATTAGCGCCGCGAGGCCTCATTAAGTCCGCTCTAATGAATAAATATTGTATTTCATAGCCTGATTACCAGATCAGCTCAATGCTCGAGCGTCGTAAACAATTATTTCCCTAAATATTCATCACCCTAAAGTGGATGATCATTGGTATTTAATACCAGTATTTTCAAGTGCATCTTTATTATGCAAATAATACTTCTGGAAGCGTTCGTTTCCTGTACAACCGAGGAAAGATTCACATGGGCAAATAAAAAAATTGGGGAATTCTGCAGGAGTGACGTTTCTGCACACACTGAGGAGTTTTAAACACACCAAAGAGATCAGTCTGAATAAGCTTACTGGACCATCTGAGCTTTCACAATGCCTTACTGTGGCCCACGACCCTTACAACATTACACCTGATCAGAAACGATGAAAACAGAAACACATGACAGGAGTATGTAGAGAAAAATAATTCAATAATAGCTAAAGGATACTTGACAAAACTGGGATTTAAAAGAACACTGGCATTAGCACTTAAGACTCAAGTAAGACTGTAGAAATCGACATCGTTCAAGGAGAGAGGGAGAGAGAGCCAGTTAATAGGAAAAATGATTTACAGGTATAAGATTTCCCATTAGAGTCTGCTAATTATTTCCACACCATTAGTGGCAGTTCTCTAATGAAGGCTCTGAGCAGGCAATGCAGTATATCAGACTTCTCTAGTAAAAGCAGGACAGAAGGGGAACATCTGCCCTCCTCACTGCATCCACTGAAGGACAGACTGAGGGATAGGAGAATACCTAACAGCCACAGCTCTCAAACCAGACCCCGCACACCCATCTGCAAACGCCTTAACGAAGCAGTTTTTATTGGTTTGGGTACGTGGAGAACTTTAACAGGGAAAGACTGGAACCAGTGGTGTATAATTGAGGTCTGGTTTGACAACCTAGTCCACCACACCCTCATCAAAATACTACCATAAACAAAACTATATTAAACCAGCTGCAACAGTAATTTTGATGACAGGCTGAAATGATACCACGCACAAAAAAGTTGAAAACTACATTGCATTTATTTGGCAAAAGTGTTCAGTTCATTATTTTTCTAAGACAATAGTGCCTGCTTTTTTGTATCCACCACCTTGCAGCAAAAAAAGCTAAAAAAAAAAAAAAGAAGATGCTTAATGTTTATTCACAATTTTTTTTTCCAAAGCATGAATCATGTTGATCAGACTGGCCAAATTCAAGGACTGATCTGAAATGAAACATGCTATTCAAATTACAGTACAGTTTTTAAAAATGAATAATCACTAAGCGATGATAACTATACATTTAAAACAATGTACATTTTCAAGTTATGTAGACCACTCGCTTGGCTACTCAAGGCACTTAAAGGAGGAGATGGACTGGGGTCACCGTTTTCTCTCACTCATTCTCCTCCAGCTCCTTCCTCAAGCTAAGGAGAGAAACAAAGTTCAAGAGGTCAAGATTCCACTTTAACATTCAAGCTTCACCAAATGTGTTAACATTAACATGCATGAAGAGCTTACGATCAACTGAGTAACATTATACCTGTTCAGGTAAGCGTGAACGTTGTCATAGCCGTGGTATTTGGCCAGGTAGACCAGTACGCCTGTAGCACAACGGCCATCTCTGGCCCTGCAGAAGCTGCAGTTACAAATGCCTCTGCATGGAGGGCACTGCCACTCCTGCAAGAAAGACATGATCAATATGCAGCACTCAGACACACAGATACATTTATGTCAATTTAAACCTAATCGTTTGTGTAATTGTTGAAATACAACATCTTCAGACTAGTCAGTGGAATACTAGGTCAAGGTGTACTTAACCTTATCGTATTTCTTGCTCTACAGTGTAAAACAAAACACTAATGAAAAGCTTGACTGATTAGTCTGCAGTAGCATTCTTCTGGAAATCAATCCTTCTGCTCTTTTCATTATATAAACTTCACAATCCATGGCTATGTTTAGAAAGACTGTACAGCGTAGACTGCATTTGGACACATCCACAACATTTGTCTGTTAAATTCTCAAGTGTAGCCTGAAAGTGCAGTGCATTAAACATGAAGTGCAGACTGAAAGTGTTGTCTGCACTCACTGGGTTCAGCAGAGCATCCCGGACTTCCTCTCCATAACGGTTCCGCAGGCAAGGTCCACAGAACTGACCTCTGACCCCCACACACTCGGGGTTGCGGCAATTAGTCTTTGTGTCTGTTGTCTTCTGACGACATTGGTGACATGTGGAACCCTGGAATCCAGACAAAGTTTCAGACCAAAATGCACATAACAGTAGAACTGTCATTTGACTGAAGATAGCAGCAGTATGTGCACAACCACAGATGTAAAGAACTGTAAGAACTCACAGTGCTGCGGTTGTAGACCTTCTCTCGGACGTTGAAGCAGATGTTGTCCAGGTCAGCCTGGGTAATCTCATCCACAGGTCTCACCACGTGAGGAATGGCAAGTATGCCATTGTAGGAGCGTCGGCGACGTGGTTCCTAGACAAAAGCAGGTTTAAGTCTGAGTACACTTGGGGGTGTACATATGTTATGCCAACCCTCTCGTCATGTTCAGCATCTTACTGGTTCATAGTCATCGTCTTCACTGTCTCTTCTCTTGCGCACCAGGCTGTACTTGTCCTCAGGCTCTTCCTCAGGAGTGGGAGAAGGGGGGCCGTCCACCAGTGAACGAGAACGGGTGTGAGGACGTGACAGGCGCTCAGGGTTCTTTCTTCGAACTCCAGGCGTTGCTAGAGATCGGCGAGGAACACGCCGAGGCTACGAATACAGAGAAGAAACTTGGTTTTATTCTCTAGGAATTAATCACAATTTTGCTTACAGTCACACACATGTAATTTAGTAAATGACTGATCTGAACTCACTGTATTGGTCATAGGCAGAGACATTCTCTTGGGGATGAGACCAGGGACTTTGTTCAACTCCGCCATTAACTTAGCAAGCTACAGAAAGAAAGAAAGCAAGCTTCAGTTTCCTTGTGACCAAATCTCATTTAAATCATTATGTGAGACATTCTTCAGTAATTATGCTGCATGTTCAGGTGATCATTAAAAACACAAATCTAGATTCAGCATTATTTCCAATACTCATTTACAAATGGGGCAGGGATTTAGACCAATTACGCTAGCAGTTCCAGACAACACTGAACTTTCTGTGTGTGCATATGGGTTCTTACCATAGCCTTGTTCTCTTTGATATTCAGGGCTCTCTTTGCGGCAAAGTTATCCTCCCCTTCAGAGTCCGATTCCCTGTTCTTGTGAGGACGTGCCGGCTTCTTAGGAGTTGCTTTTTTGGCGGGGAACTTCATGGCCACTTTCAAAGTGAAGGAGCGTCTGGGTCTCTTCTGAGATTCTGAAGAATCTGAGTCTGAATCCATTTTCTGAAATGAAGACAAAGTGAATGAATGAATGAATTAAGTTAGAAAACTAACAAACCATAAAGAAACTACAAACTGAAGTAGTAAAGGTGACATAAAAAATATAACAAATTCTGCTTCAACTCACCATGGCACTCATCTCATTACTGAAGTCTCTCTCTTCAAAGCCACTGCAGGCAGCCTCCTCAGACACTGAGGGTGCGGCGAAGACTTTTCCAGGAGCTGATCTTCTGGTCTGCCTGAGGGGTCTCTTCTGTGTGAGGGTAAATGTACATTTTTAGAGTCCTCTCAAACAACAAACATGGTGTTGAGTGTCATGTGTGATCACACCACAGCACAGCATAACCAGCACTAAATTGTTCTTTTAAACCATTCACTCAAATGAAGCAGGGTGCAGCCAGGACCACAGTGTTCAGGGATCTGTGTATGGGGGCGGGACCTTACTCAAGGGTACCACAGTGGTGCCAGTAAAAAAAATTGCATAAAATATTTATTTTTTTAATTTTTTATTTCGGTTTGCCGTACCGTTGATGCAAAGCCATCGGAGCCGAAGCTGTCACAGCTGTCGTCTGAGGAAGAGGAGGTCTCTATTGGAACCAGGGGGGAGTTTCGATAACTCCTCAGGTTCATTCTGGTGGGGGCAGGGGCCTGCTGCTGTCTCTGCATGGGAAAGAAATCCATAACAAAGCAATGAGGACACACAAGCTTATCTTAAAGAGGGAGAGGTGGTTGAAAAACGTTCTGATCAGCTTGTTCACACTTTCTCAATAAATCATTTGCTATAATTATATAGCAACAAAACAAACATTGACGCTTATGTTTCACTGTGTTGAATGTATGCAGTTTTCAGAAAACATTTTTGCATGAAAAAAACACCAAGGTGCTCGATTAGTTTAATTTCTAACTCAAACATTCAAATATTTAAAAAACAAACTCGACATCTGAGCACAAAATAAAGAAACGTGGTGTTATACTGAACAAACTTTGACGCCCGAGTTTCAGTTTCCTGTGTTGAATACACGCAGGTTTTATACACTTTCGTATGAAAAGAGTCCACCAAACTGCACAAGTCGTTGAAGAAAAAATAAAGTTTCTGCAAGCAAGCTACATGTCTTTGCCTGCAGAAGCTTCCTACTAACGGTTAGAATTTTAACTACCATGAAGTAACTAAACAGGTACCCAGATAATTCGCAATTTGTGCACAAAATGAAGAAATATGCGATGTTATAAGAAACAATAGAGTAATATTACCCACCCTGGTACGCATGGTCTTGCTCTGGATCTTGTCCTGGACGATTCTGCAACAGTGAGGGTGTGAAGCCCAGACGCTTTGCTGCAGGGCGCCTAGTCTGGAAGTTCGCGGGAAATTTTTAAGAGGCGGGGCGACATTGCGCGCCACAGCGGAGTCCTGCATGGTGCATAAAATGTACTAAACAACTCTTAATGCTTGATATACTTTTGCCTGCAAACTGTCGTCTAACACTAAACCTCTTATTACATTGTTATTGTGTTGTCATAGAGTAATTAAGAACGCAGAAATGAGGTAACAGATGCGTTATTAATGTTTTATTATTTTACATTCCTTTTAGGATCCTCAGCCGTGGCGCCAAATAGCTTTAAAATATTTGCATAAAAGGGCTGTGAAGCGCGCGTTGTTTGCTCTGGTGACCCACATCCTTCACTTTGTAGTGCTGAACAGAAAACGCTACCATTTTACAGAATTATTTTTATTTATTTATGTTTCTGAAGTCAGCATTTTCAGTTTGACAATCAAATCACTTTTTAACATGATTTTGACTATACCAAAATGAAACCCTCTGACAATAAAACTTGTCACAGGTCATCTAAGGTTGCTGAGTTTGCATCAAACACTCCAGGCACAGGCCCACACACCAAAACATACAGGAGGCAGTCAAAATGCAATAAAATGTAAAAGTAAATATGTAATTGCTTCTAACATGCAGATATCATTGTTGTCATCTCTGGATGAACAAACTCGAAACTGGGGATGGGAGCTGTTTAAAATCCTTTTTTTAAAAGTATTTTGTAGTAGAAACTTTGCATATGGAATCCTGTCCAAGCCATAAGAATGATAAATAAATAAATAAATAAACCTCTGAATATATTTTATATTAAAATCATTTTTAAAAGCTTGTTGATATTTCGTCTCAAAATTACTATTAAATTCCTATACAAAAATGTGGGCACCCTTGGTCATTCAAAAACTGAAAAATGTCATATATTCCCTTATAGGGGATGTACTGATGAAGGTGTACTTTTTTTTTTTACTTAGGAAAATCAACATACAGTGTAATTTTACAGAGGGTGTTAAAACTTTTGCATGTCTGATCAAGTTTTCTTATTTGTCTCGTTGTTAACGATGTGCCCCATGGTTTCTAAGTTCTTTAGAGTGATACTCGTGATTTAAACCAGTGGTTCCCAACCTGGGGTCCGAGCCCCACTGCACTGAGGTTACCAAAATTATATTTGTAGACATTAAATTCATAAAATCCCAATGTCTGAGAAACATAAAAACGTGTGTGTGTGTGTGTGTGTGTATGTGTACAAGAGTATAAGAATAAAAACCTACAACCGCTGTTTATTTTTTGCAAATAAAAGTAATTATAACGTCATTCTTTTTGTGCGTCTATGCGGGTAGGGGTTTGTGTTAGACACAGGCAAGGGGGGCTTCAAGGAAAAAAGGTTGGGAACCACTGATTTAAACTCCACACAGACATTTTGAACATCCACTGCACAGCCCAAAGTCTTTAGCTTCGGCCACGTCCTCCCCCTCTTCCCCCCCTCCGTGGACGGCCTCTGAGCCCGCGCTGGTCTTGCTGCTTGTGGTCTTGCTTTGGAGGCTTTTTGCGCTCTACTTTAATCCACCCCCCCTCACTGCTCTTGGCCTCCTCTGCCTGATCATTTTGCTTTTCCGCGGTCACTGTCGCCATCCCTGGGATTATCCTTGGGTGGTGCGGTGGTCCTACGTTGCTGTTGGTGCGAGGTCGTCCACCATGCTGAAATCCTCGAGCTCCACCCTGAGACACATGACTGATCCCTTTAGAGAACTTCTTGCCACCTCCAGTTACGGTGTTGTTGTAGTTGTTTCTGGGGTATTTGTACATCCCTCCAGCACTAGTAGGGCGTTCTCTCTCCGACGCACTCTCAGAGGTTGTACTTGATGGGCTACTGCCCTTTGAACCCAGCTGGAGTGAGGAGAGTTTGGTTGAGAGTGTTGGTGAGGAGCTTCGGGAACTGGCCCATGGTGACAGTGGACTGCGATTAGGCGATTTTCGGACAGCAGAAGCATATGAAGTTTGGTTCCCAAAAGCAGACAGGAACTGCGGGAGGGTCATGGAGTCAACTGAGCGGCTGCTAGGTGTGCCATTGTTGCGCTCCTGTGTCAGGTTCTCCCTCATCTGCTTTAACCTCAGACTGGAAATCCACTGGGGATCAATACCTGTCAAGACAAGACCAATAAAATCAACATGACGCAAATTATCACTAGTTATAATACAGAGATCACTATAATACAACAGAGAAAGTATCATTTAGCATTCAGTCAAACCGATTAATTTAACAATTAAAAAAGCAATGACTACAAGTAAATCAACTCTGTTCTTTACTGTCAACATTTCTTGACGATCAGGCCACTAAGAACCTTTCAAAATGAATATATACCTTTCAATATTGAAATCTTGTGGGCTATTTTTGTCTGTTTAACTTATATCTCAGAAAAATATAATTATTGCGACAAAAGTGTGTGATGAGATGCTCAGTTCAGCTCACGAGACGACACAGGATATTGCATTCACCAGAACAAGATGAGATGCAGTTTTCTCTCCAGCACTTCATAATGCAGCTGCTGTGTGGGATACAGGCCTCTTTTCCATAGTATTTCATTTATCTCTTAATCTATTCTGAGAAACAGTCCCCTAGCAGATCCTCAAGTGGCATTTTTTGGAAGGAGGTTCTGTCACTTGTGTCCCAGCTCCAAGAGACCCTTCTCCTATATGTGTGTGACAGTGAGTTCCCCATTCTCGGCTCCTGAGTCCCGTGCTGTACACGTCAACAGTTTTATGTGTCCTCAGTGGATCTACCCGAAACATTACTGAGGATTGCACTCCTTGTATCAGCCAAGATGGCTGAATTGCAGCTGGTGGTCTAGAGGTTAGGGAGTTGACTCTGCCATCAGAAGGCTGTGGGTTCGAATCACAGAGCTGCTACTGGCACCACTGAGGTACCCCTGGGTGCTATTTTCCTGGCTACACTGTGCTGTGGTCTGTTAACATGACAAATGGACCCTTTACACACACTTTACACGTGATTTGGTGATCTATTCAATCATGCTCTCCAGTGGCACACTGAGAGACACTGTTGGGCTGTTCTCCTCACATAAGACTGGCATTTTCAAAGGATTCAGAAGCTTTATGAGGTCTATGATTTTGCAACTATCCAGTGCATCAATGGTTTGGGCGTTTTGTCTCTGGGCTGGTGAGGGCTGCTGCGAAGGATCGAGCAAGGGGATGTTTCATCACGTGGTAGTGTAGCAGATTCTGATTGGACATCAGCACTGATGAACGAGAGGTCCGCTCGATTTGCCAGGTTTACAGTGTGCGTAAAGCACTTTCTGTGCCGCTCCAATTGTGCCACTTCCATATTACACGGATTATCAGTCACAATAGTGATACCGTGGTTTGTTTAAGTTCCCAATCCTCTTATAAATCTTTGGGCCTTCAGTACAACATTCACAGTTTCCCAGTGTCTGTTCACTGTGTGTGCTGTAACTCTGCATACCTCTGGAAGTCCAAGCATCTACTGTTCCAGTGATGCTTTCTGCCTCTTTCTGTCACGCACACCAGGTCGTGACACTTTTAGGGTCTGACCAACCTTTGTACTCATGCCTTCGGAACCACCATGCGATCAAAATACGCACGTGATATGATAGTGTACTTTGGTTCCAGTGAGTTGATGAGTCTCTAAAGTCCCAGATGTTCCAACATAGAAGCCACCATTGCCTCATACATGGGTGCCGGAACCATTATATTAAGGTAAGACGTGCCCCACAACCTTAAAAATCATCCGTTTTGTCCCCGTCACTTATCCACCCAGCGATTTGTATTACGGAAACACGCCCCCGCTTGATCACAGCCGAGACGCGGAGTGCAGCGCACACAAACCAGCGCCCCCACACAAAAAGAACCAAAAGGACTGATGTAAGTAAGGAGCTGCGGTTCTATAGGTGTCTTGAGTGAGGCACTATTCTGTAGATCTGTTGTGTATGGCACTATTTTCTGACAGTGCTTGGAAACTGTACCCATATTCATATTGTGTGACAATTTAATATTGTGATATCACGTGACACGAGATCTCGCCACACCCCTATTGTGATAGACTTTATATCGTGAAACATGGTGTGTTATATTACGATTTTGCCAAACTGCCGACCTCAAGCATTCACATAGAAATGGTGTGAACACCTGATTCCAATAAATTCAATGCATCACTTATTTCAAAAGGTTTAACATTTCTCTCTGCAATTTATTTCAGGACATTTGCTATTTTTACATATTTTATTTATTAAGTGTTTTTTAGGGATGCAATGCAAATCATAACTGCAAACATTGACACGCACATTAGCCAGTAGAGATTTAAACCATCTTGTGCCAGTTTTACTCATTTTACGCATACTACCAGAGTTGGAGCGACTCCTGAAGTTTCCATCCCCATTTGATGGCGCAGTTTCTATGAGCAGATCAACCGCTTTGATTTCGTCCACCCCGCTGGCTGGGCTCCACAGTACTGTGTGCACGTGTCTCGTGCTCTTCGGAGACCTGACATCACTCTGGAAAGAAACGAGTAGGTGAGAGAGAGGTGTGCAGGTCGAGCAGGTACTGAGCCTTTCCTCTTAAGCCCAAATTAAGATCTGACATGCTGGGATAGGAACTGCAACAAGTCCACACGGCGCTGCAAGCTCTCTGTTTAATTACTTAACCTTGAGGAGTCTAGACTCATTATTGTTGCATTGCTATACATTACTTACATATTTAGTCTACATAATTAATGCAATTATACCAATCATTACAGTGTTTATTACAGAACAAATTAGATTTACAATCAAGTTTCACTACAATCTTTAAGTATGCCCTTCTGGCCTTTTCCTTTTTTCAACATTTAAACAAACGGAAAACGTCTGTTTTTTTTCGGTTCTTTTTACAAGAGTAGTCAGATAAAATCAAGTGAAATTTCATTTTAGTACCGCAGTGAATGATGTGCAATTTGGAAAGTACCCATAATTCATCTTTGCTAGTATTTTATTTGCTAGCACACATTGTACAAAGATGAATTGTGTTCCCAACATGCCTTATGAATTGTATTTACCTCGTAACTTATAATGCAGTCTACAGTCTGTTTGTCAGATATGCCAATGATCCACTTGTCCATCACAAATGGTGGCTGAGAAGAAATGAAAGTACATACAGTCAGCGTTTGTGGTCTGCCGGTGTACCAGTGTACTTCAGCACTGTGGAATGTAATTGTAGGACTAGAGGAATGCACCTTGGTCATCTTTAACACTTCCACATCTGGCCTATTTGCATTAAAAGTGACGTCCTTGATGTAGGTTATGGCAACTTCATCACCATCAAGCTCCATGTACATTTTCCATTTGCAGTCCTGAAGAAGGCATGAGAGGAAGACACTCAAAGACTGTGTTTTTAGAACAGCATTTTAAGAACGCTGAAGTAGACATTACAGGACATCAGGCACAGTTAGACTGTAATGTTCACTTCAGCGTTCTTAAATACATTCCATGGATTTAGCTTTATGAATGAAAGCAAAAGGTGTATTTCTAATTTAAAGTAGTTTTTGTTGGGCAAACTGATTAGTTTTTATATCAGGAGTGATGCTGCTGCTACATATGAGGTCTTCAGCAGGATGGAAGATCTATGTGTCTAGTCCCCTGGTTATAAGAGTGGACTAAGATTTACAGATTACAGTACTTATGAGCGAATCATATCTACTCCATACTGCAGTAAGACACTTTCAGCACGGTTTTCACAGTGTTGCCACCTTGCAGAGTCCATTACCCTCAGTGGGGAACAGTATCTTAAATATTATGTCATTACTGTATTAAATCATGTGATAAATAACCCCCTGGCACTGAGTCAACATCAAAGACAATTTCAAAAGAAAAACTAAGATATTATTTGAATGTGATAATTCTCTTTTCAAACCTAAAAATGCGGACAAAGTTGTAAATTTAGGCAATATTTCTGTATTTCAAACCGAATGTAGCAAACTGCTGTATTTGTTGCTTATGACCACTCATGAATATGGATGTCATGGATGAATAAGCTGACTCAGGCTTTTTAATACACATTTTAATACACAATGGCTGTTCATTTCCTGAATTAAACATGCAAAAGCTTTTGTATTCTCAAATATGTTAGACGCAGTATAAATAAAAAGGGGGTAGTATAACCTGCATATTTAAGTGTGTCCTTTAAGTGCTTATTTGTGCCCTGATCTGGCAAAATGAGTCACAGTGACCCAAAATACAAAACTGAGCTTTTGGTATCACTGAAAAGATGAAAAAATGATATATTGGTCAAAGCTGTATCTTAAACAGTTGTCTAGTTACAATCGTTTGATTTATGGTATCGCAGCAACAAGAAAATCGCTTTTAAAGTTTTTTTGTCAGTTTTTGTTGATATCTTTAACAATCCATAGCATCCAAAGAGATGCACCCAGTATTCAACAACACGATTATACTACAGGCATTTAGATACTTATATTAAATCAGACTAAAGCTTCAATTATTTCAAAATATTTATTAAAGACTTCTCAAATAATTCATATTTGTGTAAGATTTGAGAGCTGCAACTCAGATTAAACAGCCATTTAAGTGCATTTTCACAATTATTTCTATTATTAAACTATGAGAGATTAATTTTGAAGACCTTTTCTTTCATATAAGACCAAAAAAGAAAAATCAATATTTTTGATGTTTTTCAGTCTAACCGGCCCGTATCTAAATAAATAGAACGTCGAATTCCGACTCATCACGGCAGATCGGGTCACATTTTTATTTTAACCAGAAATAGGAATCCCTGCACTTAAAAAAATCCATTGTCATTCGCATTAGTAATTGAAGTGTGGTCCTCATCAGAGGGCATGTTAGCTGCCTTGCTGTGCGGTGATCCCTCAGCTCCTTCAGCTCAGAGCACCAGGCACAGGTTGTTGCCTAAAGCTTACTACTTCTACTGCCTCTGCGAGCCAATCTACTGTGTACAGAAAAATCAGAGGACACATCACAGGAAAGCCACTAACACACACACATACGCACACACACACACACACACTCATCTGTACTGTGCACAGGAGTGTGTGTCCTGTGCGTTTAAAGGAGGAGCATGGATAGAGAAGCGTGTGAACCAAGGGCACGTTTTGTATGTAGGAGTGAGAGTGTGTGCGTGTGTGTGTGTGTGTGTGTGCGCACATGTCTGTGAGCTGGATGGATCTCAAAGCATCAGTGTCAGAGGTCCTCAAACTGTCCATGTCAGAAGCCCTATGGCCCTGTAAAGCTGCCAGGCTCCTCCTCGCTGGAACGGGCTGCTAGCGTGTTGGCCCAGCGTTGGCCCCGCTGTTGGGCCCGGCCTAATCACACCGGCAGAAACAATGTGCTGTGATGGCGGCCAGCACAGCGAGCGTCTAATGACGCCTCATACATAATTCAGCACCTTTCCCTCGACTCAGCGCTGATATCCTCATTAACAGCACACTCGCTGCCTGTCAGATGGCCAGTGCACAATCGCAGGCCCCTCATTTAGTCTTTGAGAAGTGCAGCTGCTACCATGACACCGCCAGCAAAGAGGGAGAGTAGAGAGTGAGGGGGGAGAGAGAGGGAGCGAGGGAGGGAAAGGAAAAGAGGGAGAGCAAGAGAGAAAGAGAGGGGAAGAGGAAGAGAGAAAGTGAGGGAGGTGAGAGGAGGCTAGAGAGGGAGAGAGAGAGAGTGAGCGAGAGTGAGGGAGAGAGAGAGAAAGAGAGAGGGAGAGAGAAGGAGAGAGAGGGGAAAAGTGAGCAGAGTGGGTTTGTTTTATTTAGTGCAAAAAAACCTTCTAGTTTGTAAAAACAAGGCTGACATGGAGCCTGACACCAGGCAGGGGAAAATAATTAGCTCTCATTTTCTCAGCCTCCTGTTTCCTTCTCCCTGCTGAGTTTCCTCCCCACTAAACCACCACATGTCAGGAGAAATGGGAGGCAATTAGCGTCCTCGCTTCAGCCCTGCCGCACGCACTGAAAGGGGACTATTTATGATGGGACAATGAACAGCTGAAAGATTAAATAACATTTGCCTTTTAAAAAGAAAATGACTTCTGGCTAAATGGGCCATTTTTGATTAAATTCAAGCAGCAAGTGGAGAAGCAGCCTTTCTCCCCTCTTTGAGATCTGAACAAAGCCTTTGCAAGCAAAAAGGGGGTGGATGCTATGTATCGCTTAAAATAAAAGATTTATTTATCTTTTTTTCTGTTTATTTTTAAAGGAGAGAAGAAGGGGAAGAAAAAAAAAAAATCTTGTGAACAGAAAATGCGCTTAGTGAGACGGTGGTCAATAGACGATGGAAGAATAACAGGCATCTTTACACTTAAGGAAATGGCAACTTCAATGCGGAGTATTGCAATCTTGACGCCCTAAAGAGCCTCTGCTCTATTCGCTGATGACAAACCACACAGGCAAACAGCATCCTTCTGAACCTCAGAACAGATAACATTACAAGATATCGACTGCAAATAATAAGTATGTGAGGTATGAGGTGAAAATAAATGAATTCTGAATATGGACAACAAAATATTTTCCAGCCCATCAAAATAGAGAAATGCTTATAATAAATATCGGGCCCGCTAAAATATAGCAAACATTACATTTTGTGCAGGTTTTGTTCTTAAGGGACCAGAATAAGCTCTTGAGTATAAATGTATGAGAAATTCTTAAATAATGTATAATACCTTCGGTCCTGTTCCTGCTTTCCAGTGATACCCAAACACCAACTCCAGACTAACAACCTTCCGATAGTTCTCTTCCTCTTCTTGGGCGCACTCATCCTGACAGAGGACACAAGGGCCATTACCACAGGACACACACTAAACACATCATCCTTCATACCGAGTCAAAACGCAATATCTATGTGGTAAAGGCACCGTATGATGTGTGGCTACAGAAAGCTGGAAATGCATTTATTTCTATCATGAATAATGTATGTTTTTCATAATATAAATACGTTTCAGATTTTTCCTGAAAAATAGAAATAACACAGTTGATGGATGCCTAATTAAATGCGTTAATAAATGCATCTATTAGATTTTGCAGTCTTTCAAACCATAATTTTCAGTGTTGAGAAAAAAAGGATCCCAGGTGGCACTTCACAAAGCTACTTGAGGGAATGCCAAGAGTGTAAAGCTGCAAACTGGGGCTATTTATTATAAGATATTATAACATATATGATGTTCTGCTTTGTTCAACTCTTTCTGTCACAGTATAATTGTGTTATGCCACTGTTCTGATAATTAAAGTTGGGAAATTAACTAAAATAATTAGTAGCTGTGTCTAAACTTTTGACTATTACAGTACATTACTAGACCCAAAGAGTCTTGACTAGAGATGATGACTAGCGTGTGGTGCAACAGTGATGTGTGAATAAAGGATAGACTGAATCAGCAACCATTGAAGATGAGCACCGTTCTGTATCGCAGTGTTAAACAGCTAAAACCGCCACTTAATCTGAAATAAAACCGATAAATCTGAGTACCTTTGTCAGTGGGGGAAAATGGAACAGTCCCAGGTAATCGTTGGTCAATCGTTCGATTTCAGCCTAAAATAAGGAATACGTATTAAGACTCAAAACCCTGTGAAATACTGAATACAGTTCATGATTAGCCCATAGGGTAAGTGTCTGGGTAACAAGGGTGAAAAATCATTATTATATTATGTGTATACATGAACAAAAACACACATGCACTCAAGCCGTCTTAAAATATTACTGGCTTGTTTTTTTGTTTTTTTTCTTCCTGAGGTTCACAGAATCATTTTTGGCTCTTTATCCCTATTTCACATGCAATTTTGTTTATTTAAGACGGTAAATGATCTCTGCTCTGATTGGAGGCCCTGTGTTACGTCTCATTCACGATGCAGTCAGTGAGACACACTGGGGCAAAACTGCTGCATGTGTGATGTTTTTCATGGCATGGTTTAAAAAAACAAACTAGAAATCCAGCAGGGATTATCATTTACAGACTGTGTGGACAGTGGAGCGTGCAGAATGATTTGAAACTTTTAACAACAATACAGTAAATAAAGAGCACCCGCGTATGGTGAAAAAACACAAATTAGTGTAAACCCTAAATATGCCCCCAAAACACTTTAATTTCATTTTAAACTCAGCTTAATATGTTACCCTTAAAGAAAATGTAAAGGTAAACCCATATCCGTACTGTACAGTTTACACTGAGCTGTTGTTGCTAGAATGTAAAATACTTTTGTTTCACAGAAAAAATCTGCGACAGACTGAAACCGCCATTACAGGGGTGGTTACTGTACTGCACACTGCATCAAACTATTTTTTTTAAGGGAGATTTTAAAAGCTTTTGCTTCATGATATGGGACCTTAATGTGCCAGCACTAGCTAAAAGTGCACTAAAAAATATGCACTAATGCAGAGGACATGCAAAGTTATTATGCTTCAAAAAGAGCCTTAGTTCACTACCTTCAAATGTATAATGTGGCCTTTGGAGGTGATGCCCATATCTCTCATATCTGCCTCAGAGAGGAGCAGCAGCCTGCGTCCAGTGATGTGGTTCTCCTTAAAGATATCAGCATAGCACTGCATCTCACACTCTGACTCCCCTGCAAAACACACACATACACACACACATGCATAATACATGCGTACACAATCTACAGAGTCAGCTGGAACAAATGGAATAACACAGCCGGGGCCGTCCTCAATTTTATAGAACAAAAGGCATCAAAATAAGGCGCCTGCCTTCTATACACTGATACCACCAACAGGTTGTTCGAAAAATGTGTCAAATGCAATTTTCCAACTGGGCTCACTTTTATGAGCTCAGCTCAGTTTTCCAGGAGCTTAACTGCTTGCAACAGACATTCGGGTAAGATATTTTTCACATTGTATGTTGCTGTTTTACGCAACCCTTCAGTAATCTTGTCATGCTCTGCTCATGTGGTAGCTGATAGGAAGTGCAGAGCTGCTGTGCTTGTTCTGTTGGCTTTGCTTTGGCTGTTAGATAACAGAACAGATCAATATTATGACCAGCCATCACTGCTTTTCTGGAACACTGACAAATAAATAAATCATCAGTGAACATTTGATCTTCTCACAACCTCGTACCTGTCCCAAAGATCTGTGACATCCAGAAATGCTGTAAAACATGAAATTGAAAGAATTTTAGTCAACAGATTCAGCACACAAATCTGACCAAATAATCATTACAGTCATATAAACTGCACCACTAAAGCTTTCATAATAAAGGGACGCTGGTCGTATTGGAATGTACAAAGATACTGACCACATGTTCCTCAGTCCAAGCATGGATGGCCAGGTTTGGGAGCAGCTACAGAGAGAAAGAAAGAAAGAAAGAAAGAAAGAGTACAATATGAAAATAACCAAACTCATCACAGTGTGTTCTCTAAAGAAAAATGAAGCATTTATGATTCTGTAATATGTAAAATCTTAACTCTATGCAAAGAGGAAGGCCTACATAACAGTACAAACCACTCTGTGTGAAACACAATGCTTAATAATTTCATAATTCGTACTAAACATTGTGAAGTTAGGCACCTCTGGTGTGCTGCATAAAGATATGCAGCACTTATGAACGAAATGTCCTAACAAACTGCAGGGGAACATTTGCGTTAACAGGCAAATGTCAGTCAAAACACAACTTGCATTATTAGCATGTAACATTACAGTAAAAGCATATAGCTGTGGGGAATGATGGGGAGGGACTCGAAATGAATCAGTAATCTGAGCATGGAGTTAAACCTCTTACAACATGGGGTGTCACTCATTTTTAGAGAGAGAGAGAGAGAGAGAGAGATGGAGGGAGGGAGTCACGGAAAAAAAGAGTGAGAAAGAGCAAGTGTTGTGTTTCCCCTCTGTCTGTCCAGATGGACCCTCAACTCCCCAGACAGTGTAGGACTCATATGAAAGGAAGTAAACAAAATAATAATACATAAAAAAAACACATGCATCGGCTGCCAAAGTTCCATTACACACATTTGCCTAATTAGAGTGACATAATAGTGCATTTCGAGCAGCTATCTTGTATTTCACAAATGGTCTGCATGGGTTTATAAGGATAGGAAGCAGACTAGACTGTTGACATAGGAGAGAGGGCGAGAGAGAGAGAGAGGGAGAGAGTGAGAGAGAGAGAGGGCGAGTGGGAGAGCGGGAAAGAGAGAGAGGGAGAGAGAAAGAGAGAGAGCGCGAGAGTGACAAATGACCCAGGGTTTGAAATTTTTCGACCAGCTCAGCAGGGTTCAGCAGGGTTCAGCACGCACCCTGTCCTCATGGTGCGGCACAGGACAACACTGCCACATTTTGACCTTATGCTCAGTGAGAGCTACAGCAGAGCTAAGCACTTTCCAGAGTGTTTACTTTGTAGCACACCAGTTCCATCAGAGAATTACTGAAACAAACTTGCTCTTAAAACAATGCAGTTCATAGAACAGGCACATGCATTTAACAGTCTTTAGGAGTGGCAGTGATATGCTTTACTAAACACTAGAAATTAACTATACTTTTACTGTTATTAAAGACATTTCATTTAATTTGATCTCCACACACACACACACACACACACACACACACACTTCCATATAAAATCTTGGGATTTTGAAATACTGTTGTAATGTACCACTGAGGCAGGAGGTTTGAAAGCAGCCAGTCCGAGAACATTTATTTCTCCTTGTTGCTGATTGGCTGCTGCCCTGTGACGCAGCTGCAGTCCAGAATGTTCCCTGTGGAGCGTCTCGAGTGTTCGTCCGTTTTTCATTTTGCTCTTCTTAAAGCCCTGTATTTTTTATTACTATAAATTAAATTAAATTATTACTGTATTTACCGCTTATACCAAAGAAACTGACAGCGTATAGCAAAGAAAACGCCTGTGCATAAATTACAGTACAGTCTATACAGGGGTAACATTGATATTTCACATTCTACCACTATGGGAGTTCAGTGTACAGTACGAATACAGGTTTTACCTTTACATTCTCTTTAAGGGTAATGTATTATGCTTAAAATGCGAGATTTTCAAATGAAATTAAAGTGTTTTGGGAGCATATTTGGGGTCATATTTAAGGTTTACACTATATATTTTTTTATGCTTGTGCTCTTGGAACGTATGTATACACACATACACACCCACACACACACACACACACCCGCATTGTTCATGTAAACCCTCAATGTGTTGTTTTCAGTAGCCAACAAAGTAGGCCTATCATACCTATTGCATGATCGTCTGATCCAAAATTATATGAAATTATTAGATTTGAATAATATAATTATGTCACAACTAACACAAAAGTTCCTTTACAATTTTAGGGCGAAGCAGTGAGTAATGTTTGTTTAATTGAGATTGAGCTTTGAAATTGAGTGCTACTTGTACTGACAGCTAGGAAGCAAGACAGCTATTTTAGGCTTGTACTTTTAATAAAAAAAGTCTTTAATTAAATTAAAATTATAATAAAATCATAGTATAGTAACATTAATCATAATATAATGATAATAACAACAATAATGCTAGTCACACTTATTTTTATGGAAATAGAAGTCAATCACAACACATGATATTTGATATGGATGTTGATATTTGTTCACTTCATGTGAGAAGCCTATGAGAAGCATCCAAAGTTGCTCCCTATGAAGTTACTTGAGAGAACAGCAGTGTGTATAACTATACAATACAAACGGTTTACTTTAAAGAACATACAAAACCGAGTAATTTTTGCTTTAATGTTTGTTTTTTTACTGCATAATTTCACGTGTAATTTTACATTCCTATTCTCTGTGCATAAGAAAGATATCATATATGCTTAAAGAACACTGAACTGAACTTCAAAATGAAGATAACATTTTAATTAGAGGTGGTTCAGTACAGTATGTGTTATGTTAAATACAAATCCCTTTAGGAATAATTGTGATTCTTGTTAGTATTATGCCTGAGTAACAGTTTTTTTTGCTAGGCACAATTATTCGATAAGGTCAAAAAAGGTAAGCTAAACAAAGGAAAAGGGTGATTAAGTGTGAGCAGGTGTGTTCAAAGTGAAACTGTAAATGATCTGACAGAAGGAGACTCGGAAGTGGTGACTAGCATGTGATCTATGACTCGTGGTCCAAAGAGTAACATGATATACACCTAACGGGTAGTGACTGGAGCTGCACTGCCTTAAACATGAAGCCGTATGAGTCACTGAGGCCTAATGCTCATTTCCAGGAT
The DNA here is from genome assembly GCA_037974485.1 of Hemigrammopetersius urotaenia. Taxonomy (NCBI): domain Eukaryota; kingdom Metazoa; phylum Chordata; class Actinopteri; order Characiformes; family Alestidae; genus Hemigrammopetersius; species Hemigrammopetersius urotaenia. The sequence goes on along the minus strand of JBBPDC010000002.1, from coordinate 14,527,211 downwards.
TGTTGACGTCCAGAGGTCAAGAGCATTCTTGACCAACGTGTTCATGCCAAAATAAAAAAAAAAATGCAATATTTTAGAAATGCAGAAAGATCAAATTCAGCGAGCTTGATTTGTGACAAACTTTATTGCAAAAGATAAAAAAGCAGAAGCAGACAGGACCAAAAAAACAAAAGTAGAAATCTAAGTAGTGCGCTGTTGTATAAACGACAACACAGGATTTGATCCTCAAAAAACATGCAAAAGACCAAAAGATCATGTGCTACAGCAACTGTAAAGTATTTTGATATTCAAAGCAATTATTATTAGAGGAAATGCATTTAAAACTTTGAGTCTGGGTAGGACCAATCAAATTTATATTGCAAAAATAAATATCAGTTTAATAAATAAATAACAGTATGTGACCATTATTTGTTTTTTTTATTAATAAACTGCTTACATGCCATAACTGACTAGCTTGCACCTGAGCTATTTACCCTGTTGAACCACCCATTTTCTTACTATGGGAAGCCATAAAAAACTCTGCATGTGGATTCAATACAGATCTAAAGTACACTACATTCATAAAACACTATTAGACATAATTGTGAATAAATATGTGCCTACTCTACCTTTCAAATGCAGAATCTTAACATTAAAATGTTAGATATTTGACGAGATCAGTCAGAAGTGAATGTAAAATCAGCATATACTGTTTATAATGACCGTGAAAAGAAGCAGAAAACACATAAGCGGGCTAGAAGACAAGGGAATTTCCTCAATGTGTCCTTATAGCAAAGTGTCACTGAGTTTTGCAGAAGGGAATCTTGTTCTCCTTCTCTCTTTGTCTCTCTCCCTCTCTCTCCTATGTGCGTCTATCACAGCCTCACTGCTTTCTACGCTTCTCAAATTGGCCAATCTTAATGTCAGTGAAATGTCACTTCATCATAAAAGCGCCACATCCTCGCCCGGCTGACACACTGCTCAGTCGCCCCTCAGCATGCCGCTATACATCCACTTCATTTGCCATAAATGACATCCATAAGGACTCCGGACCAGGTGGGCAGTCCATATATAGTAGTCAAAAATATACCTTTGATTCTTATAGCAGATTTGCATATTAATCATACCTTCACATAAAAATTGTGTTTGGTGGCAACATACTGTTAATATAAAAAAGCATTGCAAATACATGCATGCTACATATAAATATGTAATAATTCATAAAACAATTTGCTATTACAACATGACTAATTTGGTATTATGCCTGCATTACTGTAACATCTGTGCAGGAGCTTGTAGGAGCAAGGCCAGTTTCTTGAGGCACTGACTGATGTCTAAGCACATATCAGGAGTAGGGAGTCCGGCACCTAATCGCTGTCACTGTCGTCAGACCAGTTAAAGGCCGCCATGCTGATTTTGTGTCCTTTCCGCACGGAGCAGGTTTTGGAGGAGTTCTGCGTGGCCTGCATGCTGACCTGGATGCCCGAGTGGAGCACAGGACAGGAGGGAAGATCCAGAGCGAACATGTCCTCCAAACCCTTCATCATAGCCTCCAGAGCCATGCCCCCCAGCTCTCCGTTACACGAGCGCCTGATCTCACACGACATCTCCGAGCTTTTCAACTCCTCCAGCTTAGACTCAAAATACGACTCCGAGCTTACCGTAGCAGGCAGAGGGAAAAAGAGCTGAGAGGAAAGCAGAAAAGGGAGAGAGAGAGAGAGAGGGAGGGAGAGGGAGAGAGAGAGAGAGAGAGAGAAAGAGAGAGAAAGAGAATAGTAGAAACGAATGAGACAACAAGGCAATGGTAGGTTGACAAAAGAGAATGACACAAATAAAGAAATCAAAAATAAAAAAGGTGAAGGATTAGCTTCAGGTCACACACAGCAGATAGATCAGAGGAAACTGGTGATTTGTCTCTGACAGAAAGGGTGGTTCTAGAGAAAAGGTTTGCAATGACAATCTCAGAGGAACAGGCAGAGGAGGACAGCCAAGTTAGTGCCTCCACATGTCCATCAATGCCTTCCTATTTGTGCTTGGCAAGCAACCTATGAGTAATCTATGTCACAGTCTCTTAGCATGCTGTGCAAAGCAACAACACCCATCAACACATCAGGAGCCATTCAGCTACAAAAACAACCTCCAGTGTCCAGTGCAATCACATTAACCTTCGTAAAGCAAGGGCCTCACTCTCATAACTACATAATCGGTCTGCAGTTCTTAAAATTTGAATAATACATTTATAATACATTTGCATTTTTGTGTAAAGGATTAAGTAAGACACAGATGAGGACTTGTTCACACACAGCCAGCCGAGTGAGTGGTGGTGGTAGCTGAGAGGGTGGAAAGAACTCACCGGTGTATTTGACTGCTCTACAAGTTTCCTCTCCCACATCTTCAGGCGGCGCTCTCTCTCCCTTAACTCCTGCTCTTTAGTGCTCAGATCTCTCTCAAGCTTCTTCAAGAGTTCCAGAGTGGCCTCGATCTCACGCCTGAACACACGCCAGAAAGAACACTCGTATACATCAGGTTTATAAGTCAAATATATACATATATATAAGTCAAGTATATGTATACTGCACAACATAGCCAAGGTGCAGTAACTACATATTTGGTCAAAATTGACTTTAGACTACAAATAGGGTTTAGGACATCTTCTTTGTCTTGTGAGAAAATATTCTGGTTCAAAGTTGTCCCGTTTCAGAGAAACTACAAAAGCCATACTAATACTAAAACTTTAAAGCCATTTTGCTCAGTTTCAGTATTGGCCTTGTTAGTGCACTTTGGCTTTGTAGGGCAGTGTAGCTATATTTACCTATATATTTACCTATATACAGTTTAGCTATATATACCTATATAATTGTGTACAGTATATATGTGTGTTTGCTATGTATGCAATACAATAAAATATCTAGGAGTGATGATGTATTTATTGCATTTTGTACTTGACATATGAAATATCATAATTATGTGTCTCTCTCCAAAATAATAGAACCAAAAAAATGTTTAAATTAACACACAGTGCACGGCTTGGCATTAGCATGCATGAGGAAGCCAGTCTGCTAATTATTGATCTACTGCCACATTCACAATAACAGCCACCAGAGGGGGCAGTGGGGACCTGAGTGCACAGTTATTCTTCCCACAGCTATTATTTATAGACAGACATGTGACGTAAACCGGACCTCCCACTCAACTTGCCCCCACCCTGCATCCCCTGGCCTGCCTTCCACCCCCACCCCAAACTTCCCATGTAATTGATTTTCTTGCTTGTTGCTTTACTGACAAATGCACACGGAATTTCACATTCACATGTGCCCTTAGCTTCCATTTTTTTCTGCAGACATCTCTCTCTCTCTCTTTCTCTCTCTCTCTCTCTCTCTCTCTGGCTTTAACAGAAGGGAGGACCTGAGGGACAGGAATCTCCTGTTCTCATCTTCTGGGCCTTTTCCAAACAGTCTTAATATAGTAACAGATTCTAGCCATGCCTGTCACCAGCCCAGAGGACAGAACCTCCAGCCTTCATGGTGAGAACCATTCAAACTACACTGGGTTTCATTACCACAGAGTAAGCTCATCATGATATATTTCACACTTACGTTTGATAATTAGCTACAATAATAATGTGTCATTTATTTACTAAATGAAATGTCAGGTATACAATAGTACACAACCTGATGTTAGATTAGACATATTAGAAAGTAATTCATTACATTTGTATTTAATTTTGCAATCTTCCTTTCCTATGTATTCTTGTTAGTGATTTTGTTAGTGCTATTAGAAGGTCTAAAGCAAATAAATGTTGATAATGATATGCAACAGTAATTCATTATTTAAGCTTTGATTAAACTGCATGGTCATGTAGGTGTGTAAGTGTCTCCTGTGTGCTTTAATGCATCTTTGCATGTAGATAACTTTACCTCCATTCTGCCTTGTTCTGCAGGAAGGAGTTGCACTGGTCAGAGAGCTGGCTGTCATTGCGCATGGCCTCTAGTGTGGACAGGATCTCTTTAAACAAGGGCCTTTTCTAAAAACACAAGCACATACTGTCAGTGAACAACACATCTGTCTTTTACCATGTTCACTGCTCTGACCATGGATTTTAAAAACACAAACCTTCATTCTAACATACATGATAAAGTCCTGTTTCTCCTGAGCTTTAATAGTAATATTCAGTACGACTTGTTTACCAGTCCCTGAGATGGAATGAGGAAGAAACCTTGCGCGGAGTCAGAAGACTCCTCCCTGGACAGAGGAGTTATAATCACTGAGAAGGTTTATATTATATAATTATTGAATAATGATTATTATGGATTTTTGGCAAATGACACGTATTTACAGCCATTTTTCTCAGAGAGTGATAATGTGTCTTTCTGCTTGCAAAGTTAAAATTAGAATAAATGCAAAGAAAGCAGAAATAAGTATCAAAGATTGTTTTGTATGTTTCTGATATTTTGTGAACTGGTAAAGAGAACCCAGGTTGGGATCCAGATTTCTCCTCAATGCGTCCAATCATTGCTCAGATTTGTGACATTCCATCAGCAGATTTTAAAGAAGACTGATTAAGTCAAACCGGTTTCTGATGGAAACTAAAAGTAATACTGGATTTACAGTATTATAGTAATACTATCACTTGATTAAAAAAAGAAATAAAGAAATAAAGAAACAAATAACACAAGAATAAGGACAATAAGGATGACAAATCTGTTTTTTTTTTTAATTAAGCAAAATTATTGATTAATATATTTTATTTATACAGAATATCTAGGACCAGTTTCATTTACATTAGAGTGAGGCAACAAAGTCTTAGGGTCTCTTCATCCTGTAAACACTTGTGAAGTAAAACATACACATCAACACTAATGGCGTTTGCATCAAAGATCATGGATGCTTGCATTGTTTTAACGCTCAGAGCTTCACAGCTTCAGCTCCTTTGAATGGAACTACTTGTGCTGTTTGTTAAACATTTAGCAGAATTACATAGTTGTCTGTGTCTTTAAATCACATTGAAAAAATATAATTTTGTCACCATTACTACTAAGCGAATCCATTTTTCCTTACTTTGCCTCTTAGTTATGATACAGACAAGATGATACATCACTGATTCTTGAAACTTTGGCAAAAACATGCCCCACTAAGATGGGTGTTCATTCTATTATAAACTAAAAACATTTTCATGAATAAAAAAATAAGGTTATAACTAGGGGGCCCTTTGCACATATGTAAGGTTCTTTTATAGGCTTACATTTAATTTTTATTAATGTAATGATTATGTGCAGGCCTACTGTCTACAAAATCAGTTGTCCTCGGATAGGATATTTATAAAACGCAATAAAAGTTTACTATTTTCTCTTAAAATTCATATTTTGGACACATGTCAACACCACTTTTGTAAAAAAAAAATTAGATTAGATTATGACATAAATGTATACTTCTGAAATAGCTAGCAACAGAGGGGAAACAAAATGGCTAATGCTAATGGCATTGAATATCATATGAAAGAGTCATTTTTTGTCATCACCGCCAATCTCCAAGTAGTCCTCGACAAGGGCTAGAATATAATTGTTGATCACTATAAATACTAATATGACCTGTGATTTTTCATTAAACTCTTTTGTACTTTTATTTATGTAATTGTCAACACCATCCGATTAGTGTCGCCACTGTCAGAGGTGGTTTTATTTGTTTTAAATGAATATGCTTACAATGTTTTTTCAGTGCTGTTGAGTTATTAAAGTACTAGTCTCTTCCAATGCAATGTTTGTAAATAAAAAAAAAAAACACGATTTTTTCAATTTTATTGTGTCTGGCAAAAAACAAGATGAGGAGGTTGCACCAGTATATTGCCGAACAGCCACGACCTTGGTTTATAATGATATGCCTTCAGATTTTGCAATTTAAGTATTTTTTTATTTTCAAAATTAAAACCTGTTTTATCCAAATTCCCAAGAATCAGTGAAATAAGGAACACAATAAATATGTCCATTGTAATTTATTTTTAAATCAGCATCTCTATGAGTGTGACAACCATTCCATGCCAGTGTCTTTAAAATTCCTACACAAGCACCTCATTCTGCTTTATGAGGTACTGATTTGTGATCACACCTTATTTAATGATGGAAAAGTATAAAAAACACAGATATAATCAGCACTCTTGCACTCTTGCAATGAGACTACTTTCCTTTCACTTAAGGAAACAAGTAAAGTTTAGCAGTGAACAGTTATGGACACTGATAGTATTGTTCTGTTGAACTGAGTACAAACGGCGCTACCAGAGAAATATTACTAAACAGGTTCCGGTTGCTACTCCTAACAAGCAGCACCGTCTAGCTTCGCCTGGTTCGCCTGGGTCCTAATGCCTACAGCAGCTTCAACAGCCACTACAACATTTTAATTCAGTAATGATAGCTAGACTTATTATTTTTCATTTCAGTTCATAGTCTTGTTTCTATTTGTGAAGTGCGTATCTGCGCTCAGTGATAT
>JBBPDC010000002.1:14502082-14517429 GCA_037974485.1 Hemigrammopetersius urotaenia | reverse complement strand
ACACACACACACACACACACACACACACACACACACACACACACACACACACACACACACACACACACAGTTACAAGGAGAGGCCACACATTCAAAACGGTATTACTGACCAGACAAAGTCATTACAAAAAGCTTATTATGAGAAATGGTTTCACTACTCTGTTAAATTGCAAGTGTATTATTCTGTTATTAATGGTAAGACTCTATAAATCTCTATAAATACAGTGATTTCCTCGAGTCATGTAGTCATGAGAATGAGGAAGTATCGTAACCTGATGTGAATTTTGTTTTCAATTATGATTAAAAACAGTAAAAAAAGCTAAACCCACCCACTAGCTTCATAGAATTTTCTAAACACTAATAATAATCAGCCGTGGACCTGGAGGGCCAGAGCCCAGGACGGTTTGGTGATTATCCTGCTCCAACACACACTTATTTCCTACACTTGTTGATTGCGAAATTTAGCTGGTGTGTCTAAACAGTAAATTACCAAATAGACCTGGACGTCTGACACCCACGCCCAGTGTTAAGTCCTGCTGTGCAGCATACAACTAACTTTATTAATCAAGTGGTTTTATATTGCACCTGTGTCCATTGCTCCTGCTCTCTTTCTTTAGTGTTGTTGAAGTCTTGTGCATACTTACTATAACTATTTATTGTATGGATTTTGCTGTATTGATCATTTGTATTTAGAATGCAAAACTAATATTACTTTTTTTAATATTGCTAAACACTCACTGCTCAGCTAAACAGCCATTAAATTACATTTTCTCAGGTGCCTAAGACTTTTGCACAGTCTTAGGCACCTCGTCACATTCCAACCAGGAGGCCACTCTGTATCTTTTAAAATGACTGATCTTGCAACAATGCTAAATGCCTCGATGTGTGTGTAATCACTCAACTTCATGCAACTATACAGCTGCTATGCTGAGTTAGTATGTCACACTGAGAAGGAGAGAGAGTGACCCCTACTGTCCAGCATATATGGAAAATACATGCCAAGGCATATTCCAAGTGTTTCCATCCACAGCCATGGAAAAATGAATGAGAAAAAAATCATGAGAGTTCAAATACAAGTAAAAAGGAGTGAAGTTCTTTTCTCCCCATGAGTAAAACCTCTCAGTTCACTTTAGTTTCATTTGTGACAGGCGTTTTACAATAGAGACGTTCTCTTTCAGTCTCTGACAAGGTTGACAGGCCTATGTTTACATGCAGTCCTGTCAAAGACCCTTTATACTATATCACAATACTCTAAACAGCACAGCCCAATACCCTCACACAGTCCATCATGCGTAAAATGCCCCTGCCCACGCACAAGGACACAGGCAATGACACAGAAACACATATGGATAGTTTTATACATCATCAGGACAGATTCATACATCATCTGACTACACTGTACTATAAATTACTATAAGCAGGGCATAAACCTACAAGAGGTTAGAGAAATCAAACGCAGAGGGATATAAAAAGGCACCATGTCTGTCATATACAGGCAAACAATAAAATACTTAAAAAGATTACAGTTCAGGAAGATGTCAAATAAACATTCCAGTCTATTCTGCACTGCACTGGACTTTGAATTCTTCTGCAAGTCACACCCAGCATTATGCAACCGCACTCCTTTTCATCTAACTTCCTAAAGGACTTCCCTTAACTTTTTCTGGGAATTCCTCTAGGCGTGTGCTCCCACTATTACTGAGGACTACATGTAACTGTATCTACGGCTCAGTTATTGAATAAACACAGCCCCATATATTTAAATGCAGAAGTAACTGGCAAACTACCTTCATAAATACACTGAAGCAGTTTTGGCTTTTGGACCATACTGGAATGTCCCATTTCAACTAATTGAAATCGGTAAAGTTACTGACAGTCATATCACACAGAGGTCATGGGCCATACACATAATAGAGAGAATGAGATATATGGTCTATTAAATGCAGGTGCTCTGCTCATTCAGTGGTGAAATATGATGGGACGGGGAAGATTTATGACCCTCCTGATGAAAGTGGAAATACGGGAGCTAGTTTGGCTGTAAAAGTCTCTCTTTTACCTGCTGATAATTAGATCTGCCTTTGATAAATAGAGACGACAGCTCCCTGACAACCGACAGTTCATCTCTCCGGGCCTTCCAACTGCAGAGCGCCCCACAATAACCTGCCAGTCTTTAAAATGAAACTACAAAACATCCTAAATATTTAAATCATTCTTAAAGTGCTTGGTAGAGCCACTAAACTGACCATTTGAAAATAAAACTGCCAATATTTGAGATTGAAAAAAGAGACATGTATATGTTCCCTGACAGGTTTGGGAGGTGAACTGTGAGGAAGAGGAGGATATGTGAAATTGCTTCATCTGGTTTACGAGCTGGAAGATAATATTCCCATTCAGCAATTTAAATCTCCCATCAATCTGTATCAATTTGTTCAACAACTTCCACTGCCAAGGTTAGCTGCCCTTATTTTCCCTGTGCTCCGCTGCTTTAGGCAAGTCAGTGCAGGAAAAAAAAAACTAAGGATGACTCACTATAAAATTTAATAAAGGTTAAAAACAGCCAGACCGGATGACCACCCTGGTGCCTTGATAATTTCATAAATACACAAGAGCGCCGGCATGACCCAGTGATAGAGGAGATAAAGTAAGCTTTGATTAGCATTTGTTGACTTTGTGAGACCATTCCTTGGATGAGCGGTGAACATAGAGATTCATATACTGTTACGGGTTTGTTATTAACCCAAAGCAAATAAAGCGGCGCCAAAGAAACAATGATAGTGAGTGTAAACCAATCATTCAGCAGATGGTAAAATGACTAGAAGGTGGAAGGCTCGCAGAAAACAAACCTGTGACGATTCCATAATTTGGCGCCTCAAGAACTGCACCATAAAACTGGATGATGTTTCGGTGACTGAGGACACTCAAGATCTCTGCCTGTGGAGAAGAAGCAACAGCACACAACAAAGAATGTTATGAGAAAATCACACTATTTCAATGTAAAAAGATCTATAAGAGTTGATTAGTCTGCGGCAGAGCCAGCTAACAGGCCACAGTTAGGATGGCAAGACGTTAAAACATTCAGCATCACTTTGGCATTTGTGGGATTGAACAGATTCGCCTAAAGATTTCCGGATGCTGTTTGAAGCTGAATGTTTGACAAAATAAAGTTTTCTGATTCTAATGCCAAAGTTACCTACTGTGTCTCCCTACATGTACAGTCTAAACTTTTTAATACTTTGAAACGCACAAACTGGAACACGGTGCTGTGAAAAAAACAAGCTACAGCCGCTTCACAGCTAAAATTACAACATCGAAAAACGGCATGGCGACATGACAAATCCATCACTTCAAAGTAATTTTCAAGCAAACATAGTGCTCACCTGAGACTAATATGATTTAATTATGTGATAATTTTCTCTTAAAGACACAGTGCATGAATTTCCACCATCGCGAATGAAACACTCAGCGCCACACACGCCCTCTTCAGAGCAGGGGGGAAGCATAATCGAGACTGGTGGGTACAAAAGTCAGCACCAGGCGCTACATGCGGAGAGGCAATTAAAATGATTATCACACTGACAATTAAAACGCGTATATGAAAAGCTCAGGCAATTATGTCTCCCACCTCTTTCTCAATCTTCAGCAGCTTTTTCACCGCCACCTCTTTGTCCTGTGAGATCCAGCGGGCGCGGTACACACTGCCGAAGCTGCCGCCGCCACAGTTCTCGTAGAAGTGGATGTCATCGAATTTGATTTGAACGAAGGAGGCGCCCAGAGACGCCATGGCATAATGACACTTTTAAAAAAAATATTCCGCTCTGCTGTGCAGCCAGTGGAGACAGAGAGAGAGAGAGGAAAGAGGGAAAAAAGTGGAAATTAGAGAAAAAGTTAGGAGAGTTCTTGCGATGAATGACGTCCAGATACAAGCTCTGGGCTCTTCTCAACTACTTCCCACAGCGTGGACGCACTTGTAGAATGACAGAGACCGAGATGTGTACTCACCCACACACACACACACACACACACACACACACACACACAGAGCTAGAGTTACAGGCACTTCTGAGCTCAGTGTGCACTCAGGGTAACAGTTTTGTCTCTGGTGTCATTGGCTGTCTCTACAGCAAGGGATGTGTGCCAGGGGAAGGGGTGTGTTTGCATGCCAAAGTGTGTGCAAGACTATGTAAATGTCTATATAAGCAGTGCCATATGTAGGCCAGTGTGTGTGATCATAACTATGTATGAAACTACACAGCCAGTCCACATGAGCATATTTTTCTGTGCGTAAGAGTGTGTGCATGCACATATCCTTTATCTGTGCCTGCAATTTGCAGCGCATTCCTCATACCTCCCGCAACCCTGAGTGTATGAATCAGATTCAAATCATTCATGGAATATCAGGGCTCGCATTAGGCCAAAGACATTCTGAACCTACCCCCGCCCCCCCCACACACACATACACATACACACTGCCCCCGCACACTCACCTCTAACCACTCAGACAGGTTGTTCTAGAACACTTGCAACTATTTCATATCACAGTTAAATTTAAAAAAAAAAAAACTTTTTTACTTTTGGGTTCAGACACATTTTTGTCCTTTACCCATCACATTTTATAGACTTTGAATGAAGTCTAATCAGAGTGAAATAACATCTACACAGAAATAGAACATTGCATCAGAGCTAGCTCCAGTTTTCTACAACTCATCATAGGCATTCAGCTGGCACAGAAGCACATGGGGGTCTTTCAAATGGCCTGAGGGCAGAGAAGTGCAGCTCCTGGGAAGGGCTTATCCACATCCAGCCTCATTTTATGATGACAGTGTTCCTCTTTGCTGGGAAGGATCAGTGCTCTCAATGTGATAATGATATATCACAGTTTTGCATACAGCAGTGGAAATCTCCATCAAGTCTTGTGCCATCAAATTATGGTCCAAAACAGTTTAAAAAAACTTTGTTTGTGTGGCTTACACAATCTAAATGCACCTTGGTAAAGGAGCAGAGAGACAAGTGAGTGTTGGGGGGGTTAGAGAGCGAGAGAGAGAGCATTAATCCGTGCATTACAGTAAATGGCTGTTCTCGGAGTGTTCATGACTCCTATGTGCCGCAGTGTAATTAAGGCTTTTAGAGGCGCTACCTGCTCTCCAATCCATTCTCTCCCAGGGGGGCGCCGGGGGTTCTTGCGCTCTCTGCGCTATATTTAGAGCGCGCTGCGGACACTTGGGGAGGGTGGTGATGGGGGACTTCGGGCAGGCCTTCTATTTCTGTTCTACACCACAACTTCCTTCCACACCGTTTAGACACGCCGCGTTATTGCTCTGAAACGATCTCCCCATACCAGCCAGTCGGGCATGGCACGGTCACATGACTCCGCACGGAAAGGAAAAGTAAAAGCTCCGGAACCGGCTGGACTCTCACTCCACGTACAAAGAATGCGGCCTAGGCAGCAACAAACTGATTGATCAATAAATAAACGCGTCTCCTAAAACATCGTCACCCAAACAGATCACATGCACACATGAGCCCATCATTGAAATAGGGGTAAGTGTACATAAACTGGCACCAGGCAGACCCTCCATCACCGTGGATCCACCAGAACACACACTCGCCTGAGTAGAGTTAGTGAAGGCCCTCTGTTGTAAAAATCCAAGGCCATTAATAAACAAAACGTCCAGTGTCTGAGAATGTAGGTCTCTCTAATAATTAAAGTGTTGCAATCTTTACTCAGGCTGGCATGCTGTCTACCGGCGTTTAGACCGGCTATTGGACTAAACTGGACTGGACATAAGACCCTGATCACAGCTTCTGTCGAGGTCCAGAACGAGCGTCAAAACCTAATCGGATTTTTAAGGCGCTGTTCATGCGTAGAACGCGAAAACACATGTATCGCTACCTACCAGTGTTGTTTCCCACACGCGTATACTTTGCCAGAGCTCTTAGGGGCTGCGCTGGAGTTGCTGGCAGCTAACTCTTGTAGGACCTTTGGATACTCCACTCTCTTCTTTTCACTGAGAATTCACGTGTTGCCCTGTAACTTCTGCCATACATCCAGAGACAGGGGAGATTCCTCCCTCACACACAGTTACGCACGTGACACCAGCGCCCCCCATGGACAGGAACGAGGTAAGACACTAATGTCAACAACGAATGTTCTGGAGAAAACCCAGCCCAAAGAACGTGAATGCCACTAGTGCATGTCCTCAAAAAACGTCTTTTAATAGGATTATGTACACAACATACACATTTCGTCTGGATGTATCTGGACAGTATTTTTTGTGTTACCTTTCACTCTGTACTTCAGCACACTGAAGTGGGGCAGCTGGTGAACGAGTGGTTAGAGTCCCCCCGGGAATAAGAGGGTTTGGGTTCGAATCTCATGACTGCAAGAAGGACCACTGCACCCTTGAGCAAGCTGTGTTCCTGGCTGCCTGCTGCTTCTCTTGGGTGAATGGGTTAAATGCAGAGAAGAATTTGTGCGTTTTACGGTGTGCTGTGGCGTGTTCGCGTATGACACATGGACACTTTACACACTGGAATGGAGGTTAAGATACAGAGTGCAAGCTTGAATTCCAGAGCATTTATGTTTATATTGGATAACCCATAAATTAATTGCAGCTATTTATACAGGCTGTAATAATTGGTCTAATTATCATGTCCAATAATTTGGTTCTTGTGCATTCAGTGAATAAAAAGCATGCAGGGAAGGGTCAGGACAGGTGATTACCTTGGCCAGTGAAGAATATTCCACTTTCAGACCCCCTGTTGACTCTCTCATGCATGAACTAACGATTCAATGGCACACCGCTAGCCTGAACAGCCAATTCCATTTGGTCCTCAAAAATGAAAAAAAGGGAAGCAATTTTTTCAACGGATAGATCTGTGCATTTCCTCTAATTAAAGCGGACTTACAGTGTTGGTACAACTTTAATGTCATGCCCCCTCTTGCACTTCAAATCCAATGTGCTGATGCAGAGAGTCAAAACATCCAGAACTGTCACTGTGCAATTACTTACAGACAGCACAATACATACACCAATAGAGAACTGCACACAGCTCACCCATAGGCTTCTAAAATGTGCCTGGGGTCCCTCAATGGTACTTTGTTTCATGCTGACATGGAAATAAATGAACACTCACTTTTATATCAGATGCAAAAGAACTACTAAATCCCAGTTATTCAAAAACAGAAAGTGATGTAAAATAACAGGATAAGCCTTGTAAAATGGTCTTGACAAATGACAAGAAAATCTGCAACGCCTCTCCTTCCAGTCTTTCAGACAGAGGTGTGCAGTTAGCCAGCAGTAATTTTCTGATTCCTCCTTAAAACCTCAGAATGTTAAAACAAACATCCCAACAGATCTAATATGTTTTTCATCACTAGATTAGTTTTTTTGAGTGCACCCAAACCCTGGAATTGTGGAGCATCATCTCAGCACGTCAGAAAAATATATCAATAGCATCACAAAGAGGTACAAAAAGCCTGCAAAAGATTGTCTTCTATTACAATTCCTTCAATCATTCAAAACACAATTCAGTTGTATTTGGCCAACAGCATAAACGATTCCAGTTTGGGTTTCCAGTGTCCCGGCTGAAGATGGGAGGAAGTGTGCTGTATGCTTGCCATATGTGCAGCTAGCTTATTCACTGGCAGTAGTGAAGCAGCATGGATATTAGAGTCCTTTAACGAAGCGGAGCTCAGGTCCGCCGGGGCTCCAGTTTGTGAGAAAGCTGTGACAGAGTGCGCTGGTTGTCAATCACACTTATTTGACGAACATAGCTCCGAACATCCTGGTGGTTCTTGGTGGCCGGAGGAGCTTCATGGTCTTTAAATTTGTGAGAGAGAGGGAGAGAGAGAGGTGGGGGGAGAGAGAGAGAGAGTGATGGGGAGAGAGAGAGAGTGATGGGGAGAGAGAGAGAGAGCGAGCGAGCGAGCAAGAGAGAGAGAAAGAGACAGAGAGAAAGAGAGAGGGAGAGACAGAGTGAGAGGGAGAGAGAAAGACAGAGGGGGGCAGAGAGAAACATTATCCTGGTTGCGTTCAGTTCATACAAAGGTTACAAGTGAGTTGCATAAGTCACTATGTAAAGCATGGAAGAATGACCTTGTGATATATTACATCACATCACAGCTCAGTACATGAAGCATGAAAGAATGAAATGCCCAGGTCTGACTAACCTACTGGTCAAAAGAGTGGGTTGTTTTTTGTATTTTTCCACACTTTGAACCTAGTAACCCAATAACCTAAATCACAAAGAGCCATATGTGTAAGCAGGAAGTGCTGTGGTTACTTTATTCTGACGTATACTTTATACAGCACCCTACACAGACAGTCAAAGCAGAAGTTCATGCTTTCACATTGTGCACTTACTGAATGGCTGGCTTCTGCAGTATCTCATGATTCGGACTGTATTGGCAATCATTCGCTGAAAAACAAAAATTCATTAACTTTTAACTTCACAGCGCTTTACAACTGTTAAACCGATGGACTCACTGACTGAAGACTCACCATTTTCTCAAAGTTCACCAAACTGTCAATGAATGTCTTGTTACCTTCATGAGTAAAAGTCATATCTGAAAGGAAATAAAGATATTCAGTATTAAATATTTTCATTTGTTTTATTTCTTTATTATACTGTCTTTATATATTTCTTGATCTTCCTGAACAATTCTTGTTCTGTTCTGTCTATTTTTTGTTTGTACTATACATGTGTTGCATTGTTGTGGTTTGTTTTGCTTTATTGTTATGTATTTCATCTTTAAAATCCTTCACACATGTTTTTGCATTATTAGTTTTAATATCAAAACTTCAAACATGTGTGTTATATTAAACTAAGGTGTTATATAATTATGAAATAATATAATAATAATAGAACTTCTGAAGGTTACATCGTAGCTGAACCAAAGCTCCACATCACCCACCTTTAATGAGTAAAGGCATGAAAGGGATAATGGGAGGGTCCAGCTTTGCCACAGTGAGGCGGTAGGCTCTGTGGTTTCGAGAGGGGTCCTGAGACAGAGACAGAGACAGAAACAGACAGAAAAAGATAGAATGGCAGAATAAAGCCTTATTTATTTGGTTCATTGGCAACAAATACTAAGAAACAGACAGGATGGCAAAATATGTTGTGGTAGTGTTGGAAATTACAAATATACAGTCGACCCCTGAAATTCACGGGGGTTATGTTCCAAGAGCACCCACGAATTAAGATAAACCGCAAATTACTGATGTGTTAAAAAAATGCCTTTAAATTCCTATTTTTGTAGTTTAGGCCTTAAATATGCACGCTACACTGAGTTAAGGCTAAACTCAAAACAGCAGGAATGCTGGACTGCAGCTGCCAGAAATGCATCACAGCAGCAGCCAATCAGCAGCAATAAGAAATAAATAACGCTCTTGGATTTTCTACTTTCAAACTTCCCGTCTCTGAGTACAGGGGTATTTCACCATCCCAAGACACGCTTTCACATACGGTTGCTTCATGTTTTCTCAAAAGTACAAAAAAATGTATACGGTTATATATTGCCACAAAAAAGAAAAAAGAAATTCAGAGGATATTTGCTGTTTCTGCAAATTTGCAAGGGTTTCCCTGAACAATTATTAGTTCAGCTCCAAGAAAAATCCGTGAACGACTGAGGCCGCGACACTCTGAACCCTGACTTCGTAAGGGTACACTGTATACTACTTCTTTCCGTATGTTTACAGGTTTTATGAATGATCTCTTTTGGTGAAAGTTAACTGAGACATTAACATACCATCAAGTTTTCAAACTCTCCGTAAAACTTCTTGAACTTGCTGGGAAGTTTCTGCAAGAAGCAACAGATGAAATGTTAACCTGCCGAGTCTGCCTTTTACCCAGCATTCAAGTTTGGAACTGCATCGCTCTCCATCTAATACGATTATGCTGTTATTTTACTCAATAACAATTTAAAACCATGTAGACCAAAATACTATCACATTTTCAATATATAATTTTATCACATTTCATATTACATTTTTAGGGAATACAGAAAGAAACTATTAAATGATCCATAAGACACTATTATTATCCAGATACAGCCAGGTCTTAATAAGCGTCTCAAGATTTTACCATCGCATTTTAATTAAACAGTTTTGATAAAACTTAATTCTCAATGTTCTTGATTATGAAATTATCCATGACCCTTTATTCTTCATTCATTATTCTGGACACCATTTAGTTCCTCCAAACTTCTGAACGCTAATGTGTTTGTTCAAGTCAGTGTAATACATTCGTCTCACTCTCCGTAAGTAACCTAGGGCACCGATAAGATTGTGACTCGCTGACAGATTTATTCATTAGTGCATAGGTATAGTATTCGGCCTATTCATCAATGTCCAATATTAACCAGTGTTTCATCAGTGACACATTCAGAGACTTTGGCAGAGTTCCCTTTGACCCAATAAAATCTGCCCCCCAGAGTGGCTGGGACAAAAGTCTCTTCAGCATATTACAAAGGCTCAGAATGTGGGATTGGAGTGTGTCCGTGTGTTTTCTCTCAATATATAAAAAATGATGCTGCCTGGATACACAAGTACAGTCAAAACTGAATTCAGATTGTTATGGGGTTACTGATTTGTCTGACCAGTAACTTAAGTGTACAATATAGTCCTACATTCTTAAAAATGGTACATGTTGGCTAATCTATTCACAGTGTAGGTTCTTTCAGGTTTATATATCTAAATAAATGCAACAGCACTGAGAAACTACTTTAAAGGAAAGTAGTGAAGACAGAAGCTGATTTTCTGCATTCGTTTTGAAGAGCTGAAATGAACATTTCTAAGTGCAATATCGCATGCAAATGTGTGTGCATGCGTACTGTGAAATCTTACCTCCCATGTCTGACTCAGTCGACTGACTGCTGGATTGCCTAATCCCATAATAACGGCAAAGAATGAGTTCAGGTTCCTAAACTCTTTACAGCTGACAAAGAGAAAATCACACACATTATTGCAACACGTACAGTCATAGCATTATGTCTTACATTATAGTACTGTACTGATAAAGTACAATTTTATACTATTATCATGGGCAGCTGGTGGCCTAGTGGTTAGGATGTTACCCCTGCAATCAGAAGGTTGCTGCTAGTGTCATCACTGTGTAATGTACCCACACGCTGTTTCCCAGCAGCCCACTGCTTCATTTGGTGAATGGGCTAAATGCAGAGAAACAATTTTACATTGTTCAAGCTGTGTGCTGTTGTGTGTTCACGTATGACTATAAGGGGTCTCTTTACTTTATAACATTTTGAAGTGTGGGAGGTGTTCTCATGACTGGTGTAGGTAATATTTGAGCAAATGCATATATTTTATATGCCTCAGTGACTATTCTTACATTTTTAGTGGACTCAGTAATGCTTTAAAATGAGGAGGGCTTATAGTGTTCTCAATATAGATCAGACAGTAAAAACAATGATGATGGTAAATCTCACTGTGCAGCTATCTTGATGAATTTCTTCAGCAGCTGGACACGTTTGCTGAGGACCGAGCAGAGGCACACCTCTGTCACCACCCACAGTTGGATCTCATTAAAGCGACGGAGGAAAAGATCCAGATTGGCTGTGGTCTTCTTAAAGTGCTGTCGCCCAAAGGTGTGGTAGATCAATTCGTGCTGAAGAAGGAAACATTAGAGGCACAGAACAACGACATTTTTATAGACCAAAATCATCAAATCACATTGTCATGATTTGCTTGTTTGTTTGTTTGTTCATATTTACCTCATGCACACAGTTGAAGAGTTCCCAGTCATACAGGGTCATCTGGTAGCCCAGGTCTTTGGAGCTCATTAACTCGAAGCTGGACATGGAGCCAACAGACGGGCCCTCCTGCTCAGGCAGTGGAGTCTACAAACACAATCAACTATAATCTATCAGAATCCACAAAGACAGGCATCTACAACCAGGTAGGATTTACAAGCTTAGTTAACTACGGTCAGTCCATATCAGTAATGTATCATATGATGTCAAAGCAATTTCAAAACTTTTTAAACACTATTAAAAATGTCAGACCTTTACATCAACATTCAGATTTCTGTAAGGAATTTATACATGTATCCCTTTTTTCTCCAAAACTATGTTACAGCCAAAAGCATTAACTCAATCAACTCCAACAGAAATGGTGTAGGACTTGGAATAAAATCTTCATTCTGGAGGTTTTGTTATGAAATCAATGATATTCTAGCAATACACAATCACATTTTACAAGAACATATCAGGATATCAGGATAAAATCTACTGCATGTAAATTAATTCATGCTTTTTCAAAAAGATGTACACCAGGGATCACCAGTTCCTATCCCAGGGAAGTGATGTCCAGCACAGACTGGTTATACCCTGGACAAGGCACATGATTACCAGGGTTTGGTATTTTTAAGAAGGCGAATAAAAAAAGCTGTGCTGGATACCATCCTGCAGGATGTCTCCTTACATAAACAACTGCTCTTGTCCAAAATGTTGTATTTGTGTGTGTGTGTGTTCTGATCATCCTGTACCAAAAAGTCAAGCTGTTCCCTGGAGCAGGCAAACAGACGACCATTAATACTGAGAGAGGAGAAGACAGACACTTCACTGGGCTTCAGCACCGTTTTATCTGAAAAAGAATACAAACATCGTTCTGTGTTTTGTGAGGAAATTTTTCAAAATGGCAGTTAACTTACTGACCATTTCTACAGTGTTTATAAACGAGGCTGAAGTCTAATGTATTTCTAGTTCATTCTGCAGTCATTTGGCATACCCAGATTTTCAAATCCAGATACATTACTTAAGAAAAAAGTCAGACATAAAAACAATGGTCATCAAATTTCACACAGTAGCTCTACATCTAGTCAGGCACTCTCTGTCAGATGCCAAAGTTTCTCGGCTACTCTTTTGACTCTATATATAGTGCATTATTATTTTATTGTTCTTATTATATCCACACACAAACTCTGATCTCAACTTTACCCTGACAAGGGGTCAGGTGAGTGTGTTATCCTGTCTGGTTGTCACAACAGCATGTGTGTGCTTATTCTGTAATAACCCTGAGCCTTCACGCTCTTGTTCATCATCACAAACTTGTAAATGTGCTGCAATACATCTGCATAGCAGCCAAGCACCGACGACACATGTGGGCTGCATATTGGCATCTTAGTCGAAATACAATGTGGGTGTTTATCATCAGAAGCTCTGGGCCCAAAAAGTAGCTCTCATTACAACATATCCAATCACGCATGTGTCAGACTCATGGTGTGTCTGATCGTACCATGGTAAGCACTGTGCTGGTGTATATGCGGGTACGAAGGTCAACATCAGGTCACGCTGAGGTGGACTGATCCGCTGCCAGAGGGAACGGAACTCCAGCAGCCACAGTGGTGCACAAAATTTTATACGGCACAGCAAGTGATACGCTGCTGAGAATAAAGCATTCGCGTGGCAGGCAGCCAGGGGTCACACACTCCGAGGTTGTTAGCACATCCAGCTCACCAAATGAACGAGAGACATTATTTATTCTCAAAGGGGACGGCTTAAGCTCTCAGTGCGTTTGATTAAGAGCAAAAGGAGCAAAATGTGTAAGAGCGTGTGTTCTCACCTCCAGCTGAGCTGAGGTGCACCAGCAGGAGGGCGTCGCGTGAGCCCAGTTTATCCGCCACAGCGCACAGGACCTCTCTGACAGAGGCAGACACAGGCACTCGTATGGTGGTGTAAGTGTGATCACTGCAGTACACCTTAAACAGGACTACAGGTACAAAACACAGAGGCATTTCATTGTGAAAAAATGATGTACAGTTCTGCTTGTGCAGTAGGTTGATAAGGAGTCAGTGTTTCGATGAAGTTCTTAACTTGAGTCCTACTTAACATACACTTGAGCTATCTATCCCAAATGACTGGTCCTGCCATGCATGTGGAAAAAAAAAAGAACATCAGTCAAAGTCAGAAACCCTCACTCTCATCTGTGCTCTTGATTGGCTGTCGTTTCTGCAGTTTCTCATCTCCCATGCTGAACTGGCGGAGCAGCACTTTGTGCTAAAGGAAGAGAGAGGAAATAAAAAATAAATCACGGCAGGAAGAGCAGCATATGTAGAAAAAATGACTTCATTATTTTAGATAGTACTATTTTCTCTCACCTTTTTCTGAGACGGCTTCCCGTCTTCAGAGCTGGAAAAAAAAATGGAAAAATGAATTGAGTCTCAGCAATGGTGAGTGCAAAAGCTTTCCCTATTAAAAACCATAATGTACAATGACAGCAGAAAAATGAGATCTCACTTGTGTTTGAGGACCTTCTCCAGCTCAGGGAGCTCCTCTTTCAGTGCAGGAAAAAGTCTGGCATCTTCAGACACCGCCATATAAAATTCCTGCACCAAAGCAAACCCAGAGTGAGAGATCACAAAAAAGATCTATTCTGAATGAATATGCGGTTTAATCGAATCAAATGTGATCATTTATAACAATAACAACAACACGATAAAACTACTAATGACAATAATCATCATCTGCAGTGTTATTGTTAAAGTTGTTATTGTCATTAAATCAGAACTAGCATTAACTGAATTTTATCCTATTTATCAGCATTCACAGAGTTGCCCTTGGTCTTGGTGTTTATTGTGCCGTGCTGAATGTAACCTGGAGGAAGGCCAGTGAACTCTCCTCCTCCTGCAGGTGGTCAGTGTTGATGGCGGCCCACTGCAGCACCAGGCGTACGACCCTGCGTTTGTTATTCAGAGTGTAGTCCAGCCTCTCCTGATCACTGCCCTGAGAGGCCTGTGCGAGGTAGGTTCACTGAGGTTAAGGACAAAATGCATTACACAGCACTAGACCTCTTGACGCTACTGAGAAACTTCTAGAAAGACCATCGTTTCCGCAAATTAGACACTGCATGATGTTAGTTACATGGTTCAATTTAGAAACATTTCCTGTTGAGCAATAAAGATTTGTCTACTGCCTCCCACAAGAACAGGGAAAATGCAGCTGTCAAAGAGAAGGAACTGGTGGCATTAAATGAGGTTTAAATAGCACTGAATACAAAAGCACTGACTGAAGCCTAAAGGGAAAAAGGGAAAGAAAAAGAAAGAGACAGACAGAAAGAAAAGAAGACTTAAAGGATATTGGGCCATGAGGAGTGGACACAGTTGAGTATTGGGGATAAACACACAGTGCATAAGCACAAAGTCATCCAATGCGGGATCTGCAGAGAGAGAATAAGCGAGGCATAAACAGACACACAAAAACACAATCGCTAGCAGACTATCACATTTTAGCCCAGATTACTACATACTGAGCACATGGTTGGGTTAGGTGTTGGCTAGTTATTATGTGACCGTTGTTGTATAGATGCTCTGACTGCAGTATCTTGGTTAAATAG
>JBBPDC010000002.1:14467096-14488672 GCA_037974485.1 Hemigrammopetersius urotaenia | reverse complement strand
TCTTAACTATCTACCGTCTTAACTATCCACCGTCTTAACTATCTACCATTTTAACTATCTACCGTCTTAACTATCTACCGTCTTAACTATCCACCATCTTAACTATCTACCATCTTAACTATCTACCGTCTTAACTATCTACCATCTTAACTATCTACCGTCTTAACTATCTACCGTCTTAACAATTTACCGTCTTAACAATTTACCGTCTTAACTATCTACCGTCTTAACTATCTACCGTCTTAACTACCTACCGTCTTAACTACCTACCGTCTTAACTATCTACCGTCTTAACTATCTACCGTTTTAACTATCTACCGTCTTAACTATCTACCGTCTTAACTATCTACCATCTTAACTATCTACCATCTTAACCATCTACCATCTTAACCATCTACCATCTTAGTTCTGTGACAGACTAGTCACAGCGCCCCTCCCCTACACACATACAGATTTATTGTGTTGCTGTATCCCGCTCTGCTCACTCACACACAGAACACTGAGAAGAGAAGAGAACAGCGCGCTCTCTCTCTCTGTCTCTCCCTCAGTCACTCAGGTTTGCGGGTTTTTTCCGTTAACGTTTAGGGTTTCTTCAGCTTCAGGTTTGTTTTTCACTTTGGTTTGTAGTACTTACTCATTAACCAGTAGAGTTTTGGTAAACGTGGGGTTTGTTCAGACGTGGTGCTTGGTAGAGTGCGACTGACGTTTCTCTCTGTCGGAGATTTTTTTTTTTTCTTTAAACCGTCAGCTGGATCTAACCAGTTTTTTTACTTCACGCACTGAGTGACAATTTCTTGCTGTATTTCATTAAAAAGGAAGTAGTGGTATAAAACTATATTACAAATTAATTAGCTACACACACACACACACACACACACTCTCTCTCCCTCTCTCTGCCGGTCATCTGAGTTTTTTTGTTTTTTTTTATAAACCGTCTGCTGGCTCTAACCAGTTTTTTTACTTCAGGCACTGAGTGACACTTTCTTGCTGTATTTTATAAAAAAAAATATAAAGGTAGTTGTGGTATAAATAATATTACAAATTGAGCTACACACACAAACACACACACACACACATACCTGGTGTGGAAATAAAAAAAATAAAAAAGAACCAAAAAAAAAAAAAATCACACTGATCATAAAAAAAATTAAAAGTTAAAAAAAGAAAGTTATGTTGAGATTCATTACATTTTACTTCATAATTGCAACCGCATGTGTTGTATTCATTGTTGCAGAACTTGTTCTGTATATAGCTCGTTTGTTATCGTGATCAAAACCACTGATCTGAAGCTCAATGCTGATGCTGTCATGTTTTCTAATCAGCAATAAATATAACAATTTCTGATCAACCCATATCAATTGCATGCTTAAAATAACATACCGGTTAAAGCCCCGCCCATTTCAAGACAACCCACTTCCAGGTTAAATCCCGCCCACTTTCGGGTTAGGCCCCGCCCAGTCCGAGTACAGATACAGATACAGATAATTCATATGGTTAACAGATACAGATAATGCTGTACTCGCTCATCCCTAGTTTTCATATACATATATCACTTCATAGTTACCCAAAAAACCATGAAAACCATGGTTAATTTTCGTAAGGGCTGACAGTATCCCCCCTCCAATGGCACACCACCGGAGTGCCTAAACACCACCCAAAACACCCAAGGGCGGAGGAGGGGGAGGCGGAGGCAAAGAGCAGCGGCCCGTGAGCCCCACCCGACTATGTATTACTGCATGACCTCCTGGCTTGCCCTCTGCATAGCCAGAGCGGCCTGGGTGGGTCTCGTGGGACGCTCCTCTTTGGAAATCCCGTTTCACACACTTGGAGCCCCCTACTGGGAGCCCCTCATTTTCCTTAGGGGCGGAGTCCCCACCGGGGAGCCCCCCACTGTCCTTGGGACCAGAGCCCCCTCCTGGGATCCCTTCAGCTGGGAACCCCTCGCTGTCCTCGGAGCCGGGGCCCTGTACCTGGAGCCCCTCTCTGTTGTCTTGGACCATGCTCCCACCGCAGAACCCCTCTCCGTCCTTGGCCGAGCTCCCTCCGTGGAGCTCCCTCCATGGAGCTCCCCTGGAAGGCCCCAGTACCCCCTCTAAAAATTTCAGGGGAAGACCCCCGGCCTTCAAATGAGGTGACGGATCCTTATGGCCTTCTAAAGGCCCCTCAGCCTTGGCTAACAGCCAGTCTACAGACTTTTTTGTGGCTCCTAAAGGCCCTGGGCCAACTATGGCTCCTAAAGGCCCAGCTACTGGGCTAACTGTGGCTACTGTGGGCCCTGCTTCAGGACTGACTATGGCCCTGCTCCAGGGCTAACTGTGGGCCCTGCTCCAGGGCTACTTGTGACTCTAGGCCCTGCTCCAGGGCTAACTGTGACTCTGCACATACCACACACACACACAAAGTTTAACTAGCAACTATTAAATCAAAATGTATTCATACAGTAGCTAGGTAACTGGTAAACTAGATATGCTAAATATATGCTTGCTAGCACAATTTCATTAAAGAGTCTAGCTTAACATGATGATAGCTATTGTAAAATATTTTTAAGGCCATTCCATGTGTTAGTAAAAATGCAGAACATGTAGAAACTGGGCTTGAGAAGCTTCAGGAAAAGTGCTTGTTTGACATGCTAAATGGGATTTTTGGGAAGGGAAAGCTGCTGTCATTTTACATTTTGAACTGGACCTTCTGGATGGAGTTCTTTTCATTTTACATTTCAAAGGAGCTGTAAGAAATATTCTGCTCAACATTAATGCTTTTGTTGTTCAGTGAAAGAACTTATTGTTCAATGAAAGAATTAAGTTCTACTCACAAATAAATTTGCGTCGTGTTTTTTAAATGTTTATATTTAGGTTTGTATTTTACTAATTTTCTTTAAATCCAGTCCAGTAAATTCTCATTCATTCTCAAATACCATCAATTCCCCTAATTCCCGCAGAAAGTTTGTCATTTTGGAATATTTCCTAAATTCCCAAATTAAATTTCCCATTGAAAATTTCTGGCAGTTTACTGGAAATTTACCAGGAATTTTCCGCCCCTTTGCAACCCTAGTCTCAACTATACAACTCAAGTGTAGCACAAGAGATCAAACAAAACAATACACGTATTGTTACTCATTTTCTCTTACTGTGTGCATTAACATTATTACATGCAATAACTGCTATTACGCATAGCTGTATTAGAATGTGCAATATCAAAGCCATCTTTGTCAATTCTGCCATATGTTCAATAAACAGAGGACTGGAACAGCATTTCTCTTAGTCCCACACTGAGTGCAAGAACAAATAACAAGCAAGACAACACTAATAAAATAAATACAACAGACACAAAAATGCAGTGCAAATGTTGTGGATCCGCAGTACAAATGTTGTGGATCCGCAGTACAAAGGTAGACAGCAGCAGTTTTTTGTTTTATAGTCTTTGTAATACACATACATACAATGTACATACTACACAATACATATTGCGTATGTTACATGTGTAGTCTAGTATGTAATATCATAACTTTCAGAATAGGAACAGAGCATGAACTCCAAACCACTATTTGTGACAATTGGTTGATTCATCAGATAAATTACATTTAAATCCACTTCCCTTAATGACAACAGCATGTTATTACATAACATGAAGTGTATGCAGTTCAGGCTATTTTCTGGATCATTTTATTTTGACTTCACATTCACATTATATTTATATCATTCTTGTCTCTGTGTCTGTGTGATTGTGCGTCAGTAGCAAAAGCAATGTTCTCCAGGATCAATAATGTTTTCTGATTTTAATTCTGATTCTGACTTGCTGGAATGAATAAAGACTATATTATGAAATGCATTCTCAAAAGAGCTTGACCACATTGGGTCAATTTGTGTGTGTGTGTGTGTGTGTGTGTGTGTGTGTGTGTGTGTGTGTGTGTGTGTAAATTGAGTGAGAGAAGATGGAAAAAGAGTTTGTCTCACAGACTATAGGCAATTGGTTACTGTGGCTGGCTGCTTCTCAACTCATTTGGATATAATTTGTCCACACATCAAGGTGTGCTTTAGCCATTTGATGTGTCAGTTACATGTGTATAACATCATTCAGCATATCTGCCGTACAATGAAAGGCTGCTCCCAACAAAAGAATATATTAACTGATTGAAACCCTCATATGTAGCAGTTACCTCCAATTATAACAAAAGCATAGTCTATCCCCAATAATAAAAACAATGTTTTCTGTTCCTTTCTCTCATGTACGTCATTGAGAAATGTGATTTTCAAATCAGATTATTGTTTATAAGTAGAAAGGGGGAGTTATTTTATTATAATTTGTATCTGTACACCAGAGATTGCTGTTGTGAGTCCTTTTTGTAGAACTAAAAATATTACAATATGGGTGGAAGTAGCTCAGTGGGTAGGATACTTGCCTCCTGACCAAGAGGCTATGGGTTTGAATCCTACCTTCAGCACCACCACTGGGTCCCTGAGCTCTCTTTCTCTCTCTGGTTCGTGACTT
Organism: Hemigrammopetersius urotaenia; assembly: GCA_037974485.1. Lineage (NCBI taxonomy): Eukaryota > Metazoa > Chordata > Actinopteri > Characiformes > Alestidae > Hemigrammopetersius > Hemigrammopetersius urotaenia. The sequence continues at coordinate 14,484,184 of JBBPDC010000002.1, read as the reverse complement.
TTCTGGATCGTGCCTTTTTTAAACCTGTCTCGCTCTATCTGTCGCTCTCTCGCGCGCACACTCTCTCTGTGCCTCTCTCTCGTTCGTGACTTTTCCGGAGCGCGTGGATCATCTCTCTCTCTCTCTCTCTCTGTCTCTCTCTCTCTCTCTCTGTATCTCGCTCTCTCTGTATCTCGCTCTATCTCTCTTCTTATTCTTCTCCGTCTCTCTCTCGTTCCTGACTTTTCCGTATTTAAACCTCGGGTTTATATTTACATTTTCTTTAAGGGTAATGTATTAAACTGAGTTGTAGGCATATTTATGGTTTACACTATAAAAACAGGCATTGGGTTCATTTTGGGGGAGGGGGGCTTTTAAATCTAGATTAATCTCAAGATTACAATGAGATTAATATATAGGAAATATCTAACTTCAGAATAGGTTAAAACTCAAACTTGTCTGCGTAAGTAAAGTGTATAATCATATTATTGCAGAATTCTTGGCTTCTTAAGAAGTACTGCATATGCACTAAAGAGCAGTATTTCAGTAAGATATTGTTTTAGACAATGAGTATCCAAAAGTCACAGTGTAAATCCAGAGGGGTGCAACAGGCTGTGAAAGGCAAGGAAATGACCTGTAGCCCAGGAGGGGCAGGAAGCATGATGGACACATACGCATGCCATGACTGCTGTGTTTATATTTAGATAGAACCATGAATAAACACTGCATTATTTTCAGAATGGAAAGGATGTTATTACATCAGTATCCATACAGGCAGGAGTCTGGATTTGCGTCAGTTGAAGGAAGAGGGAACATACTGAGGCCGCCCCTGCAAGAGTAGCGTTCCCTGTAACACTCTACAGAAATCTAAACCGCTGAAAATGAATGCATAAAATTTTATGCATATTTTTAATGCATATATCATACATGCAACACCAGTCCGAATGTTAAAAGTAAGTAAACCAAAAGACAGATTTGTGTAAAATAATATAAAAATAATGAAAATAGAACCAAAAATTCAGTATAGCAACCAAATAAAAAAAGGAAAGCATTGTATTATTTTAAGGTATAAGGTTAAAGCAGAAATGTGCATACTGGGAGTTTGTTCATACCTTGTTCAAGTGCTTGGGCACTGATCCCAGAGAGCTGGTACTCAGATTCTCTTTGTCAGGCATTCCTATGAAAAACAGTAGAAATCTAGATTACAAAAGTCACTGGTAAACATTTTTTCTGTAAAACAATGGAGCTCAAAATCTACACACAAACACACACACCCCACTTACTTATTAATAGAACATGTCGACCACAACAGCCTAAATATTAAACCACTGAATCAAAACAGTAAAGAACAGCTCTTAAATGCAGAGACAGGGAGGAGGCTGCTGTTAGTTGGTGGTGAGGCTGTGCGAGACTGTGTGTAATCTGTGCAGGCAGGTCCTGAGGGAGGTCAGGAAGAAAGGCTTGGTCATCACTTAAGACTCCAACACTAAGCTCCTCTCCTTCAGGACAAACAGCCCATTTAGAGCATCCGGGTCAGTAATACTCTAATCTTATCCAAAAAACATCCTTTCTCTCAGCTGGGACACAGCTCTTTATATAGGCTTGCTAAGACAGGGACAAAAGTCTATTTTGATTATCTTAGCTCTATAAATGTATTATCGTGTACAGAACATGAGTGAGGCTACATTTTTAAATACTGTACACTGAGCTCATGAAGAACCTTTTCAACGTCTTCTAAAATCAGATTTATTGTAGCAAGACGCTTATTTTTAACGCTTATTAATCAAGAAAGATTATTATATAAAAAAAAAAAGAACTCACTTTGCTAGAACATTCAAATATTATCTGATTTCATTGTTATTTTATTGTATTTTGCTATTTCAGGTCTGTATTAAAAAGCACTTTGATTCTTAAAATGTGTACAAATCAAGTTTACATACTTCCAACTACACAATGTATTTTGTATTTAAGCTATGATGTGTATTTCTTCTTATTTGAATTTTATTGACCTTCGCATACATATCACAAAAATATGTCCTCAGGTTTTCAGTTCTGTGTAAAATTCATGGACCCCCTTTTGTTTCTCTCTTTTATGATCAGAATGGCCGACAAATACAAGTTATTCATTTTGTCAGTGTTAGCATGAAAGATGATATTTATTGAAGATATTTAACATTTCCCAAAAGTACACAGAAGGGTCCTTAACGAAATAAAACATTTGTTCAGGATTTAATGTGTCCATTCTTTGCTTTTATCACAGCTTCCCTGCTTTTAGTGAGACCTGCTTCCAGTTTGTTGGCAGAAAGCTACAAGGATGTTCTTCTGTGCTTCTTGTAAAAATCTCCAAAGTTCAGTCTTAGAAGTTGGCACCATTTTCTGCTTCTGACAATCCACGTAATCCCCAATACAACGTATTTCACACCTCAGATGTCCAGGACTAGTGTTCTAGCACAACTTTTTCTTTATGGTCTATTTCCTCCTTATAAACATCATCTTATATGAAGAAAAAGTAGTGCTTGATTTATTTTCCTACCTTTTTTATTTTCAGAGCTTTTTATACTGTTTGGTGACTGTTTTGATGGTCTGGTGGGCTTTGCATGGTAGAGTCTCGCTTCTCTAAACGTTTAATAATTTAACTATAGGAAAGAAAAGAGGACCTGAGAGATCACTGTGACGCATGTAATACTAAACAGCAAAATCTTTCGGTTTCAAAATCTGTGGGTGACGTTCTAAGCACAGCTCCACACAGGCCATCATTGATGAATGAGTGACTGATCACCCATCCAGTGACTGAAGATATCCAAATCTCGATAATGACTGACAAACAGCAGGATTAGTGTTTTTCATCGGGAAAAGTGTTAGATTTTAAACTTAAATGCACAGTTAAAAAAGCACAAAGCAAATTGTCCAGGCCAGATACATTAATTTTTCTATGGAAAACAATGATTTAAGGGCCCCTAAAGATGCTGTGGAAAGTGTAGAATGAAAAAAGAAAAAGTGGACTCACTGTCAGCACTGGGCCCACTCTCCATAACACCATAGGGAGGGGCCAGGAGACCAGCCATGCATTGACGATACTTCTGAGGAGAGACCAACACAGAACAACAGATCGATCATTCAATGCTGAATACCAGAGAACAGACCAGAGAACACAGTTCAGCTTTTTCATTCACATTTCATAATGCAGAACTTATGACACATTTTCCTTCAGGTTCAATGTCATTATGTGTTTTAGCACAGTGATTAACATGTGCAAACACACATTCATTACACACACTTGCACACACGTACAGTTATGTAAGAGCCATGCCCTGCTGAGATGCAGAGGTGCCAGATAGAGCCTTTACTCTCCATCGTTACATGGCTGAACATACATGGCTGGGCGATTTGGCCTAAAATCAAAATCTCGATTAATTGAACATTTTAACTCGATTACGATTAATGAACGATTTCTTTTTTTTTTTATATAGTTCACTGACGAGTTGCTCAGTTGTCTCAGTGTTTAAGCTCTCCATGCTCGACATGTCGGCAGAATAACGCAACGTAACGGAGCAGGGCACGTGACTCCACACGCGGTAGTGTTTTTAAAGGGAAAGTAATCAAAATAATCGACCTGGAAAAATTTGAACGATTATAGGTTCTGAATGTCGATTTGGATTACTTTTCGATTAATCGCCCAGCCCTATTTAATACCATCACAATCAAAATGAAGCTGATATCTGACACATTTCATTTTGTTCATTATTTTAGCAAATATATTTCCTAGTTAGCTGGAATATTCCTTGACATACAGTGGGGCAGCTGGTGGCCCAGTGATTAAGGGTCCGAACTTGCAAACGGAAGGCCATGTGTTCGAACCTCATGACTGCCAATGGCACCACTGAGGTACCCTTGAGCAAGATACCGTCCCAACACACTGCTCCCCAGTCACTGTGCTTCGTGATTTTTCCCAAACATCATCATTGAATGTAACTGTACTATAAAGAAAAGTGACAAAAGATCTATCTGCAGCAAGTGTACTTTAGTAGGCGATAGGCCATAAAAAAAAAAAAACCAGCAACATTATTTGGTGTCACCAATAGCATCCAGCTCTGACCTTAGCTGGAAGGCAGTTGACATTTTTTTCCACTTCTATAAAGTGCAATTCTAAACTTGCCAAAGTCTACATGGGCTAAGGTCCCCACTGAGCAGCCTTTTCATGTGGTTACATTTCCACAGGCAGTGTGTGGGTGTGTAGTGCCTGCTTCAAAGTACTGCTCACAGCGTGAGTTTCTGCTAGTCTGAGGCTTACAGGAGTAAAAGATGAGCAAACTGAGATAATCCATCAGGACGATGTAGCATAGGACTATACAGCTGCCCGTAATCCCTCCAATCTGGAGTCACTGAGGATTAGACAGCATAAACTCTATTTCACTAACACTCACACACACCACCAGGACAAAACAGACTATGTTGTATCTAAAGCGCTCATTTTCAAGGTATTTGCCATCTGTGTTTGTGTATTGGGTAAATAAACCTTTGTTCAGATATACAGATGGAAGGGACAGGCTGATGGTTCAACAGTTTAAGAGAATACGATAACAATGCAGCTATCAGTAGCATCAGAGGGATGATGTAATACTGCTCCTGAACTACATGAGGGTTAGGAAAGGGCCACAGTACTCACAAGTACGTAATTGTACGCTGAAGTCACATGGAGTTACAATCAAAAAGGAGAAGAGTTAATGATGTCTGACAAGCAAAGTGAAATAAAGTGAGCCGAATAAGAGAAAGAAAAAAAGACTGATGGAGTACTATTCAGATGGAATTAGTTTTAGGCGGCGTGCTGAAATTTTACTACTGAACTTCTGTAATGTACATGACCATTAACTGAGATAAGGAATCTCCTTTCAAGATGATGTTAAGTATAAAATGTCCAAACATTTAATTTAATCATACATTCATTTACCATAACGATGCACCTAGTTAGGGGTGCACAACTCTGATGCTGGAGGGCCTTTGTGCAGCACAGTTTGGTGCTTTTCTGCTATAAAGCAATTTGAGCAATTTCCTTTGGGATCAGTAAAGTTTTTTTAAATTCTGATTCTGATTGTTTCTGATAAAAAAAACCCCACTTGGTTCAACCCATACTGTTAATTGCCAGGTTTAGTGGACTGGACACTAGTCCTCCAGAATCAGAGTAGTGAACTGTGGTCTTAAGTGAATGCAATACCATTAGCATTGTCATTAGTCATAGACAGCAAACAATCAACATTTTCTTAAAACACAAAAAAACGTCATTTTTCATGTTTAATATTCAGAGTCATATACTTAAGACACAGAGGCAAGTGCTTTTTTGAGGCCTCCATACTTTGGGAATATAATGCAACATTTATTACAGAATATTTACCAACACAGCAATTTGCATGAGCTTAGTTTAACCTGGGGTCATTCTTACAGATTGTATAACAAAAAGGTGGAAGATGCTGGAATCTTTACTGATGCTGGACTGCATAGCATGAACGAAATGATGGATTCAGACGGAACTAAAATCACTAAGAAACACCAATATAAAGGACATTACCTCATCTCCCCATGTAAAACAAATCCCAGTCAAACAGCAGAGTGCTTCCATTGCTTCCGCACGAACCTGGGTTCTCTGGAGAGTTTCTATAGAGCAGAATCTTCGTTTTCACAATATCTGTAAGTCCATTTTCATAACAGGGAAAGTAAAGCAGCATTTGTTTCTGTATATGAAGCTGATCCTTTTCTGCCTCATCCTGGCCCATATGTTAAGCAGCATCTGCTTCAGCCAGGACCCATTAGCATTTCAGAGTGTACACTGCACACACTCTATAGCAATCAGAAGAGCTCTGAGAAAGAAATCAGATATGTGTGAATATCTGCCACTCCAGAGTTTTAGCAGGAAACATTAATAAGCCTGGTGAGTAATGACATGCACCGCTGGGTCCATTAGTCAGTGCAGACACCTGGGACATTACAGCAGCCTTTATGCTTCTCTCCCTTAGGGAGCGGCGCTCTAATCGAGGGCGAGAGTGAATGTATGTGTGTGGATGTGAGTTACACAGGCTACAAGATCAAAGCTAGCAGTCAAAACACTAGCTTAAGGAATCAGATGTGATTGAAATCAGACAATATTGTAACGATTATGCAAATGGAATTACTTGTAAATGATGTGGATTTAATTGTGGTGATAAGCTGCCACCACTGTTTTGAGCTGCTAATATGGTTTTAACTGAATTGAAAAACATCACTCTCAATGTATTGTAACTATTGCCCTTTATTTCTATTTTTCACTCTTAAGTTGAGCTGCAGCTGTCTTTTTGCTACAGCCTTAAACCATAATTACATAAGTAGACATATAATTAAACACAACACAACACACACAAATATTTTTATATATTGTGATGTCCCAGTCTGTGGCTAGAGGATGCCAAAGTTTAAATTCTGTTTATGTAAGACTTCCATCCATTCTATTCATCCATGGATGGATGGTAAGACTTTTATTTTGGTCAGCCGAGTGGACACAGCGTAGTTTCTGTTTACGGATTAGGGGTTGTGTTTGGGTATTTAAGTGTGTGTGTGTTCTTGGTTTGTTGTTTGTCCACTGACTTTATATTCGCATCCTGTCTGCCTTAGTCCTTTTATGTTCAGACCCTTGCGCCGGTTTATGTTTCTAGTTGTGAATAAGGAATTTCATGATGGAAATCTGCACATGCGCTGCCCTTCAGAGTCTGGAGACAAACTGTGACATGACATATATATTTTTACTTTGAGTTACATTTCTGGATTCACTGGTTCCATTCCGCTCTTCTGTTTTCCCTGAATTTTTGAAAAAGCATTGTTTAAATAAAATAAAATAAAAACTGTACCCTTCCATCTCTTAACACTGATAAAAAGTTAGGAACCACATTTTGGTAGAACTACACCACACATTTGTTACTGCTGGAAAAAAATTACTACAAAGGGTTAAATTGGTTTGCTCGTCTGACCTGCTGGCTGTGAGGTTATATATATTCCACTAAAGGAATGAACCCCTGCAGCTGTGGATTAACTGTAATCACGCTGCAGCCCATTAATCTATTCACATCAGCACTTATTCATCCATTAATGCACAGCTCATCAGACGGCCAAATGAATCTCTTCACCCCCTGAACTCAAGTGCAGTATAGCAGACATGTATCTTACCCCACTATGAGTTTCATGCTGTATAAAGAATAGATTGCACACAAAACTGCTGCTCTAATAAAGCGACAGTTTCATCGTGAGTGAAATGTTTTCTTTAAGGTGGTGACACTAATCATGCTTTAATTACATTTTCCGTTTTCTTCCTATTTCTCAGTACAAGCTAAGATTTAAGAGCACAAAGCTACAAAGCTATCTATCTATCTTGCATTACAACATTATATTACATTATCATGTAAACTTTGAAGAATATGATTTTTAGCATTTTATACAATACCACAAAGAGCACAGTTCAGCATTCAGTAATGGAGGCCAGCTATTGGCACAGAAATATTGTGAACGATACCTAACCCAAGTGTTTGGTTGTGTTGTTTGTCACTGGTGAAACACTTTCATGTACATATACACCAACAGGGACTTTAATTACACTACATTCAAGGGCAAGTCGACTGGTCGGCCAGCAAAGTCGAAGTCGAGTCGACTAGTCGCTTGATGACATCATCACTGGCAACTTTTCTTAAACGTTCTCTGTAACATTAACAGTCCACCCTTGTGCATTTTAGATGCTGTGCACAATGCCACTGCTGTTACTGTAGTTTAACATCAGCTTTCAGGCTGTGCAGGTCACCGTGCTGTTTGTGTGTCTAGAGAGAAGTATCTTACATATGGTCTAGTTGACTAGTCGACTTTTGTGTTAATGCCCTACAACATTCATATACATAAACTTTAATATGGAGTTGGTCCCCCTTTGCAGCTACAACAGCTTCCACTCGTCTCGGAATGCTTTCTGCAAGATTTTGGCGTTTCTGTGTGAATCTGGGGCCATTAAAAGCTTTTTTGAGGTCATGCACTGATGTTGGATGAGAAAGCCTGGATCACAATCTCCATTCCAATTCATCCCAAAGGTGTTGGATGAGGTTGGGGTCAGGGCTCTGTGTGGGCCAGTCAAGTTCCTCCACACTCACCCAACCATGTCTTTATGGAGCTTGCATGGTGCACTGGGGCTCAGTCATGCTGTAATAGAAAAGGTTCTTCCCCAAACTGTGTTTACAGTTGGAAGCATGGTGTTGTCCAAAATGTCTTGGTATGATGAAGCATTAAGATTGATCGTCACTGGAAGTAAGGGGGCCTAGACCAAACACTGAAAAACGTCCCAATACTTTTGTCCATATAGTGTATATTACTAGTACACAGATGGTCAGTTTTGTATGGATAAATGGCATATTTTATAGTGCATTCAGCTGAACTGTAACAGTGTAGACAGTGTTTCTAACTTGCTTTGTAGTGATGGGAGTGGTAATAGAGGGGCTACTGATTTGAACATGGCTGAGCCGGTGGGACCTCACAGACACTAATGATTTCACTCATGTCCAAACAAGAGCCGTGACATGACAAATTACCCAGAGTCCCTTGAGTCTTCAGAGGAGGCCCCATGAGTGAAGGAGATACGACAGCCAACGGCACTCAGCAGGGGTCTAGCACACCATTAACACACACGCGCACACACACAGGTTTCATGCAGAGAAGGTCTTTATAATTATGTCACTCTGACTAAGTGGTGCTGTCGATTCAAATGAACATCCTACTGTCTAGAACAGCAATGAGATTAAATTAGATTGACTTCATAATAGGGATGCACCCAGAGTCAAAAGCTAATATACAAGTCCATCTATTTATCCACACAGTTACACAAGCAAACACAATTTAAAAAAGAGACATCTTGCAACTTAATACAAATACACACACACAGACACACACACAGACACACACACACACAAACACACACACAGAACTAACCTCAAGGCAGATATCTTGATAAAAATGATCCTTAACATTACAGTAAAACACCTAAATAGCTTTCAGTAATGAACTTATAATAACTATATCTGCACTGAATAAATGATCACTGTATAAAATGGATAATATAGCAAACAAAAAACACAAACACACACACAATAACTTGCTCTAAATGAGGGATGTGGTGCTGCATGTTTCTGTAAAATGGCCCAAACCTGATTTGAACAGCAAAGTAATCAACCGTACTTTATGTGCATAAATGCTTGCAGTGTGTGAGGACCATCGCTTTCTTATGTAATATACAGTCTCTCTGCAGCTGAAGTGTCAATAATCCCAGAAGGACTGAGGAGAGAGAAATCAAGGAGACAGAGTACCATAAACCAAGCATTGATAGCACATTGACTGTATGGTTTGATTCAGGCAGTGTGGCCGTAATTACAGTTCACCTTCAGAACTGAGCGTCAGCATCACTGGAACAATAGCGATATGATTTGAATCACTGTGTATTGTAAAGCCTCCATTCAAAACAGTAAGAAATCTAAAGCACAACAAGCATTTAAAGTAAGGCATCATTTCCACAGTATAAACGAGTGAAAACGCAGGCTGCTATCTTTTACTTTGCATTCACTGCCATGCTTCTGCAATTGCATCACGTTGTTCACTGAGTTAACTTCAATTTCAACCAAACACATTATGGGTCTATTAACTTTTATAGGTTCACTGAACCCTCAAGTCACTTACATGCTTTTCACAGTGCATTGCACTGAAAATGATTTGTACATAAAAAAAACTACATACAAAGTAAAAAGACAACAGCTGTTAGCAGTATAATAATGAAATACTGCACAAAATAGTTTTGTCTCTTTTGATGACCGCTGTCAGTCACACACCAGTTATTAACCATGACATAAAATTGATTTTGCACAAAGATTTATCTTCTCTGCCATTAAAGCTCATTAGTAAATCAGAAGGGGCTGATGCCCCCCCATCTCCCATAAAAAAAGATTATGCTATTTGCTCTCTGTTTCTACTTGCTTTCCAGGAAATAAATGTGTAATCCCCTCATTACTGGAGGCTTAGGAGTCATTATTCAATGTCACTTAAATAGGTTATCTTTGCAATGCTCACTATTAGAGGGACAGGTTGATTTCTCCGAGGAGAACAGCAGCAAATGCCCGGGCTCAAATGGAATGAGACGAATGACTGACTTCTGTTACATGAAAAAACTGTGACATTCTGCCATCCAAAACATAGATACGCACTGACCCATTTATACCCAATACAGAAGAAATGAGATGCTCAGTTAATTACCTTTACCACAATAAAAGCAGTTCAGAGAAATTCAATTTACTATCATTTAGGAATGAGTAATCAAAGGCTACACAGATGGACTGAATCTGCTCAAATATGAGACACGCCAGACAAGGAAATCTAAAAATTAAGAACAGGAGTTCCACGTCTCCATGACAACCTGAGCACTCTCTGTGCTCCAGGACTGCAAAGAAGCCTGCCAGGTCCTGCATGCTTCAGTTGCTTTTCAGAGATTTAGAAATGGCCTTTAACACTTGCACCCAGCAGGACAAAGAAATAAGGTCCTAAAGAAATAACATGCTTAAAGGAACCCAGCTAACAAAAGGGGGCGCTAGAGTGCACATGAGCAGGTGTTGAAAAAAGCAGAAAGGATCTAAACCTCTAACTGTTGTCTCTTAGATTTCACTAGATGTCTCAAGGGTCTCTTTCCTGTTCTCTGGCCTTCAGCCTGTGAGCTGATCATCATATGTATCCATTCTCCATATGTATCCATTCTAATCCTCAATTACTCCCATGCAGTGGGCTACCAAACTGAGAATACACACATATTTTGGACAGTAGCTCATGACGTAGGTCAGTGGTTAGTCTTCTCCACCCTTTGTCTCTACTGGGTGAGAACAGTTAATGCTGTGAAAACATGATGAAAGTAAATTAAATCATTGCAGAATTTCAGCGAAATAAAGGCAGTAAAGATAGAAGCCTTTAATATAGGCAGATCCTTTAAGCCCAGTAATGGGTGATAAAAGTGACAACTAGGTGAAGGATCTCTCATTAGGGATTGCTTCACCCTTGCATCTTTACCCAGTACCCTCAAAGGAATCAGCTCAGACACGAGGAAATGATGGAAAGAAAATAAAGATGCATGCTGAAGAAATGACGGAATGGTGCATCTCTGTTCTGAAAACAAAAATAGCTATAAAAGAATTGCCCTAACACAGCCTGTGAAATACAAACATAAAATCATATTTCAGCATTGCAATGCACCACGATGCAATGCATCAAGCAATTACTAAGATCCTCACAACAGCCGTGCAGGTTTCATTTCATTGAACTTCTGCTAGCTAACTTACATAACTTAATTACTAATTTAGGTTGTTGTGTGCCTTGGACATTATAACAGGTCTGTAATTCAGTAAAATTTGGATATAACTTGTTTAATCCGCCGAAGTTGAGGGCTACTAGAATCAATTCTGTGTGATATAACTGTTTGTACCCATTACGAGATCCTGCTCTTTGGGAACTGTGTAGAGGGCAGCAGCAGTGGTAGACAGTGTGTGTGTGTGTGTGTCTCTTTCACAAACCAAATGTGACCAAAAATATATTTGTACATGCTTACAAGAGCTTGACGTACTATTATACACTTGGTCACTTAACCTGCTCTGAACTAGTTTGTTGGTCTAGAGAGGCTTAATTCATAATAAACAAATGTGTCTGAACATCTTCCTCCATGCCATTTTGGCTGTAAACTAACCTATTTTGATAGAGTCTACATCATTGCGATTCTCACCATTCTCATAGATGCATTGGGAGAACCCTTCTGAGAGGCCAAAATGAGAAAAGGGACACCCCATAATTTTGCGTACATGTGCAGCGGGGCAACTACGGGTAGATCCTTTGGATGTGGGCTCAATTTCTCCAACTGCATACACAAAATTACTACCATGTGATTTGTAAGTGTGTAACATATACATACACACACACCCACACATGCAAACACACATACATTCTAGGGGTTACAATTTTCACTCTCAGAAATCAGTTGTGGCCAAACTAGGTGCTGCAGAAATGATACATTTTTGCCATATAAAGTATCAGAAATCAAACTGAATCACAATCTCGTTACACCCCTAATGACTTGATTTGGGATGTGCTGTTGTAATCAGATGCTCACTTCTCACTTTGGCAGCTGATGTAAAGCACTACCTTACTCTACCAAACCACAACAAATATCTCTCTCTCTCTCCTTTGCACACGCACTCTTTCTCACGCCAGAAGACATCTGGCCCCTGCAAACACACACACACACACACACACACTCCTGACTGCTCCACTGCACTTTATCTGCCTGAATTATTCACCCAGATTACGTAATACACACTCACTCACACTCATTGCACAGATATAGAATATCTGGGTAAAACGGGTAACGCCACTTTTCCAGCTTCACAGCTCTTTTGCTCTCCACAGTAAATAAAAATTCACTGACAAACAAAAGGAACTATCCTTCTATTATAATATAGCACAAGGAACCCCATTACGACCCCAAAGTAACAATACTACAATAACAGTTTTATAATAACTAATTATAATAATACATTATATACATATTTTTCCAGCATTAACTATTTCTCTCATCTGTGTTTATTCCTTAACATATACCCACACATACACACAGCATATACTTTATCATCTTGCAGTTAAGTTTTTTCATCACATGCAGTGGTAAAGAATGAAACAAGCTCAAAAATTCAATAGAATCAGTTCAAAAAAGCTACAGTGACTAAGCATGCTCACCTGACCTGCACGAAGAAATGGGCTGAAATCACTGACAGCATGAGAGAAAAGAGAGGAAGTGAGTGAAGTAGAGAGAGTGACAGAAAGAGAGAGAGGGGGGGGGGAGAGAATGAGAGAGACAGAGAGGAAAAAACTTACCTACAATAGGGAATGACCCATGAGTGCAAGGATTTTTAAGCAGTCAGTGTGTGTTGCTCTCAGTACACGCCTCCCTGATACTAATCTCTATCACACACTAAACCTGTGTGTGTGTGTGTCTGGGTTGAGCTGCTGAGAGAGGATGTGTGTCAGGCGAATGGCGGGATGCTCGCGTGTGTACGAGAGCGAGATTGCTCCGAGGTCCTATTGAGCGTACTGCAGCGCGCGTGCATGTGTGTGTTTGCGTGCGTGCGTGTGTGTAGCATGGTCTTGCTTGGTGCTGGAGAGAGTGAGTACTCATCAGAGAATGATGATGATTGGAGTACTCTAATCGCCTAGCAACCATTCCAGACACTCAAGGAGGGGTCAGCTCTTAGTTCATCCCCATCACAACCCCCTACAATCACACACTTTAGACAGTGTTAAAGTGGGGCATTTTATTAATAGATTTGGGGGTTCGGTGCTATACTGTTAATGTTTGTGATCTTCTCTGTGCTTCTGAATGCCCTGAATTCTTAAACAAACTGAACACTTAAATTCACTGTAGCACAGACTTGGGGCTTTTGGGGATAACCCAGTACTTTCAGAAAACACAAACGCAACAGATAAACATCACAAGCCCTCTTTGATGCTGAAGCAGGTAAAAGCCCTCAATATTTTATAGGATTAGGTTGCTACTCTGACTGAACATACAGATTTGTTCTATGGCCCAGATTCATAATTGATATACTCAGAGACCGAGAATATTTACACAACTACCCGTTCTTTAAGTGGCCATTCTTATAGCTGAAGTTAGAAATATGGTTTTGAGCTTGGTACATGTATCAGCACACGGACATCTGCGTTACAGTTGTAACTGATTTTCAGTTTTAGTGATAATAACAATGAGCAATAAAGCAATATAAGATTCCATAAAAACGTTGTGTTCTTGTGCAGTTTAGGTCATTTTTGTTCCGTTTTGTGCACAGACAGCAAACTGAAATGTTACTTGTAGGAATGTTGCTTCAAAATACTGTGATACAGCAATACAAAAATAAAAATGTAAATCGTGGATATAAATCATAGAGGAAAAATTTAATTATGATATTTGATGTTATCTGCATTGTTCATAGTTCAACTAATTGGCAATCAATAACTCAGCTCAGCACATTTATGTGATACAACACCTCACCCTCATCTTACAGCTGTGCCCCAACTAAATACAACCAGAACAACTAAATTCAAATCATTCAAAAAAATAACATTTCTTTCTAAATGTTGTGAGAGTATATTCTCATTTGGCTGTTTAATATGTAATGAGTGTATCAAGCTGAAGGCCCTTGTCACGACTGCGGGGGTTAAGCTGCTGCCGTGATTTACCACATGGAAGACAGGCAGGCATCCTCTTTATTTGTATACATAAAGCAAAACAAAACCTGGCTCAAGGGCCGATACAGGTAAACAGAAAAGCAGGAGCTACGCTAAATGAGATGGGACGATGGACCGATACAGAGGTCCATCTAACTGGAACTTAAATACTACACAGGACACAGAAAGCAAACCAATCACAGAACCTAATCACTGAACCTAAACACAAAACACCTGAAACCGAGACAAAAGACACGAATGTGGACAAAAATATCAAAATAAAAGCCCTCTAAACAAACCAAACCCAGTGACCCCTACTGGCCACTGGCCGAGCCGCTACAGCCCTAAATAGTCTTTTAAAGCAAATCACGAGTCGACTAGAGTAAGTTCAGAAAAAGTGGGTGAGTGCATGGTCCAAAAGCTCCATAGAGTGACAGGATTCAATCAAATATAACTCTCATAAAGGTTTAGCACCAGGTGGCTTGTCAATCAGCAGCCGTCTCCTGGGCTGCGTTCAGAAACTTTGGCTACTGCCCTGTCCTCTCCCTCCTGCTCCAACACAGAAGACCGTGAGGGAATCGAGTGGAGGACAGGAGCAGGAGGAATGGAGAGAATGAGAAGTTGGTAGTTAAATATGATCACATTTGATGTTTATTACTGATTGACTATACTAGTCACAACATTTGCCTGAAAGCACTTACCAAAAATTCCTGGTAGCTGTTCATCTACTGCAATTTTAAACATTGGGGCCTTCCTCTCTGTGGTTTCTATTTAACTTCACACCAGTTACAACACAGATAATCTGCAGAGAATTTATAAACACAAAACACAGAATTTAAAGTATAGATGAACTACACTGATCATGAATCCTTCACTAAAGGCGGCAGGTGGTAGGAGCAGCTTCTCTCATCACCTCCAGTATTGGACAACCAGAGAGATAGAATCACACAATCAATTTCTGGTTCACAGAGCAGAAGAGAAAATAGAAAAAAGCAGTAGCTTTCAGAGTTCCTAGGAACAACCTTAGTGTATCTACCCAAGAAGTGTCCTACTTTTGTTTAATTCACCCTAAACTTGTGTTCTGTAAATCTGGCTAACACTTACAGAATGTTCTCTTTGAATAGAATAAAACAGAGGAAATCAAAGCAAGCTGTGTAGGCAAATGTTGGATTGTTAGATAATTTAGTAAACAGAACCAAAACCATGAACCGGAGCTCAAAACCCATAGCCTCATTAACTTCATTAATGTTAACTTGTTTACTTTATGAATACAAACCTAGAAATCAGCTGATACCCTAATACGGTGGCATAGCTTGGGAGTGTTGTAGTACATTTAATCAATAACAAAGGCCAGTGGCAGAAGCAGACTGAAGAACCTGAGTAAGCTGAAAAGATGTTAGTGTGGAGCAGCTAAAGCAGACTGTTTCTGCTGGTTGCATTAGAGCTAAAAGAGACAGACTCTGCTGCAGACACAGGCCCTGCTGGCCCATTTGCTTGCATTAAAGCCTCTCTCTGCCTCTATAAAGGCTTTATGGGCCACAGAGCCATGCAGCTTCAAAAGGGAAAGCTCTTCTTCAAAACCAACAGCATAATCACCAATCAGATGCCGCCAGCTTTGAAATAGAAATGAGTTATTTGACATACAAACAGGTGCTGCTGGTTTTTGTTTCAGCCTCTTCCTTTGCTGCATGGCGTGCGTTATTTTGTGTCTGTTTTTGAATGGGGGCGTGTGTGTGTGCGTGTGTACCCTCTAGATGGTCACAATTATGCACAATTATAAATGTGCATTAATGGCACGTACTGCCTGAAGGTTTCAGCAGAATTATTCTCATTATATAAACGCTGAATGTGTGCACCGGTATGAAAGTGAGCACGTTTATGGATCCCTGTGTATTCATGTATGTGAATGTGCATGTTTGTGTGTTGTGTAACACGCAGGTGTTGATATCTGCAAGCGTAACCATATTGCCCTTGGTTTATTTGAAATAAAAGAGCATGATGCAGCATGTAAACACTATTAAAGTTACAAAATGTACTGCCCACACACCACTTTATGAAGTCAATATATGGAAACGGAGCTGCAAGAACAGCCTGATGTGAATTCATTGTGTATGTGATGCACATTTCTCTCTATTCAGCCAACAGTTTAGTGGTTCAGGCCAGGCTGCTTTTTAATTAAGGAGAAAGGCAGCCAATCAGAAAATAGCTCATTTACATAAACCAGTCTTAAATGCACAGTAAACCGAACAGTCTACTTAAATGCAAGGGACTATAAGAGGTTGAAAAATGGTCAGTTTAAAATGAGTTAGGTACAAAAAAAATTAACTACAAAATATATATATATATATTTAAGGAAAAAATTAAATTTAACAGCACATGTTTTATAAAGCACAAACTACCAACCAGGATACACTGTATCAGCACATACACACAAACATGTGCCTATACATATCTATCATAGACTAAGACCCAGCTGAGCTCTCCACATGATGTAAGTTACAAGTAACTGCAGTTTCACTCTGACCATGAACATGGACAGAGTTCCCTGCAACCCTAGATCAATAACAAAAAAATGAATAATGTCTCTTTCAGATTCAATTTAGGCTCATGGGGAAGTATCCATTTACATTAAGATTAGACAGTGCCACACGCATATATATATATATATATAAACACACACACACACAATAAAGGGTGGCCTAGTGGTTAAGGCATCCGCCCTGCGACCAGAAAGTCCGGATTCGATCCCCAAGACCGCTAGGCACCGCTGAGGTACCCTGAGCAAGGTACCGTCCCCACACACTGCTCCCCGGGCGC
>JBBPDC010000002.1:14449573-14464349 GCA_037974485.1 Hemigrammopetersius urotaenia | reverse complement strand
GCAGAGGAAGTATTTCGTGCTGTTCACACTGTGTGCAGTGGTGTGTTCACGTATGACAAATGGTCACTTTCACTTCAAAGGTCTTTCAAGAGGAACTAGAAATGTTAATTGCACAGAGCTCCTTTGAATCTCACACAGTACCCTTTATAGTTTCATTTGAAGAGAACAGAAGAAAATAGATGTCACATGGGTTTATACCTCCTCTGAAAGCTGCTAATGTGGCACTGCTAATAACGCTTCTCAGATGTTTAGAATTTTCCTTGGTTGAACAAGCACAAACATTCCAATCTGATAATATTAGTGGAAAATGTATGAGACTGAAATATGAAATTTAGCTTTATGTTATCAGTTATTCAAGTTTAAAAAGTTAAAGCGATAAGACGGAACACCATCCAACCCCAAAGCCAATAGAGCTTTGTTCGATACTCGGCCATACACTACTACCACCTGGGATCGAACCCACAACCTCCTGGTGATAATGCTGTCTTAAAACTCTCTGAACCTCTCATCGTTCCTTACACAGTCAAGGGGCCAGGAAAGATTCTGAAACATGTGGAAATTTTTCTGAGATGGCGTATTTTAAACAGAGTGCCAAACTCACCAAAACTCTCCTGCAGTGCATATTTCACACCGAAAAACACATGCAGCATCTGCCGCTAGAATCTGGTTACACCTTTTGCGATGCCCAGACCATGAACCAGACTGTATTGGGTTTTTTGATTCAACTATTAAAACTCAACTGTCAAGCAACTCCTACAAGGCTCTGCATATGCAGCATACCCACTATTTGCACCTCTGATGTGAAATGTGTGTGTATAGTATGTACTGTAGACAGCTTAAAAATAATGCAACACCTAATGCAACTTGAATTCATTTCTTCATTTTGTTTAATGTGCAGCCAGACAAAGTTGAAGAATCTAACAGAAACCAAGCCTGGAAGGAAGACAGCCATCCTGTCATATAAGGAAACAGTGTCTATACAGTGTTATCCTTAACACTGGAACTAATGCACTGTTACAGACACAAACAGACACACACGCGCATGCACACACGCACATGCACACACGTACACACGCGCATGCACACGCGTGCGCACACACACGCGCACACACACGGACACTGAATATAAACAGAAAACAACCCGTCTCTTTCACTTCCTATTAGTCAGCTCTGCCAGACACACACACCCACACACATTTATAGTTTATGCGTATGATCTCATACATACATACACACACACACAAAATCTAAAAACACACAGACACATACAGATATAGTTGAAAATGAACAATCATGACATTTTTAAGCATTTTAAGCGTATTGGTATCGTTCTGGGATGGACACTTGTTCATCAGGAAGCCCTAATGTTCTCGTCACTTCCATGTACATGACATAGCAAAAATAACTAATTTTAGTAAATAAGAAATTGATAAACAAAACTTAAGTGAGAAATACCATGTTTTTTAATACCTGTAGAATAAATAACAGCTCAGTAATCCAAAAATCACAGAAAATCTGATGAATGTAAAACTTTTAAATAATGCATACGCACATACACAGAGCAGAGGCTTTTTTCACAAACAGTGGATTACATACATATTCTAGATCAAATGAACTCTGGTATTAATGAACGAGTTGGAAAAGGAGGAAGACAATTGAAAGAGAGATGGAGGAAAGAGAGGGGAAGTGACAGACAAAAAGCGAGGGAGAGAGACAGAAAGGGAGAGAAAAAGAAAGCAGGAGAAAGACAGACAAATAGAGAGAGAGAGAGAGGGAGAGAGAGAAAGGGAGACAGAAAGAGAGAGAGAAAGGGAGAGAGAGAGAGAGGAAGAGAGAGAGAGCAAGAGAGAGAGAGAAAGGGAGAGAGAGAGAGAGAGAGAGAGAGAGAGAGAAAGAGAGAGCAAGAGAGAGAGAGAGAGAAAGGGAGAGAGAGAGAGAGAGACAGATGTACAGTAGTTAGTAGTTGTATTACGAGAACTGGCCAGCTTGCTTCCATTGGCTGAATGCTTTTGAGGGCTATTAGGTGGAGTCTCTCCACACAGTCTGTAAGCAGGTGATATGTGACTAATGGAACAGAAGGAGAGAGGCTCCATTAGCACACAAGTACAGAAACAGCTGACTGACGTCATTCTCCTGACTGAAGGGAGCATCAACGTCAACAGCTCATTTATGATAAAAAACTGCAACACATCGAAATCTAACTCCTCCTGGCTGATCTGAAGTCGCAGTCGCAAACTTTATTAATTTACCCCTCATGGCACAGAGATATAATTATTTAATTGTCATACTATTTAAACGTAATTACACAACATGATTCATTTCTGTTACTTTCTCTGGTTGCAATGACTCACAAAAGTGTAGCCTTCTAGTCATATGGTGGTGGAAGATGCTTTTAAACTAATTTCCCCAAACACTATTTCCCACATTTCTTCTCCCGCTCTGATCTCAATAATACCTCAGTAAGACCTAAAGCTGGGTGGACTTCTTATGAAATGTAATCCGCCACTGATTACAAATTACATAAGGAAAAAAAATGTAATCGGTAGCAATCTTTCAGATTACATACAAGACCTAATCTGACTTTCCGACTACTTCTGGACAGTTAGTTTGTCTTGTCATTTCTGTGAATCAGTGAAGTAGTTTACAGGGTCTTTATATGGGACACAGAATTTAGAACCTGAAGTGATTTTACAAGAATAATTAATAAACTGGTGTGATGATGTTCAATCAAAATGTAATTCTTAAAAAATAATAATTCATTAAAACATTTCGTTATTTAATTACACGCGGTGGGTATACTACTCCAAAGACAAGATTTTAGATAAGTTGCAGGAGGCAATGTAATGCAAACTACATCTGATCTGTAACTTTCTAAAACTGCAACGATCTCAGTCCTGCAAGAACTTCAGTTATACAGTCAGTCCATAACAACAAGGAGAGCAGAAATTACAGGCAAAAACATTAAAAAGTTGTGTTTTACCTCACACAGTTCTGTCATAGTTCTCCCTGTTGTCCACAGCAGAGACACATTAATATCCAAACCCAGAACTAGCCACAGCGACCCATTCTACCAACTCAGTGACAGAACTTCCTCAGAGACAACCCCCTATCCCAAAGAGAGCAGAGGAACAGACCAATTCACTCTCTGATATAAAGCTTTAGGACACCATGAGGCAAATCCTGGTGCCTACACTGATGCTTGTGAGATACAATAGTTTCCATGTTAATGAAAGGGAGGTCTATGCTTCAATAATAGAAGGTACCTGCTATTCCAAGTACACTTTGGAGAATATCCTTAATTTATGTGGAAATGATGTACACATTTGAATCAAGAACAATTCAGCGAATCACTGATTCTGTATGTTTTAAACATACACTAAATGGACAAAAGTATTGGGATGCCTGACCATTACACCAACAGGGACTTTAAGGACATACACCAGCTTCCAGTCTATTTGAAAGGCTTTCTACAAGATTTTCTGAGGGAATCTACAGAGTTTCTGTGGGAATTTGTGCTCATTTGTTCTGTAGAGCATTTATGAGGTCAGACACTGATGTTGGACGAGAAGGCCTGGCTCGCAATCTCCGAAAGGTGTTGGATGGGGTTGGTGTCGGGGTCCTGGATCGGCCAGTCAACATCTTACACACTGAACTTATCCAGCCATCTCTTTATGGACCTTGCTTTGTGCACTGGGGCACAGTCATACTGGAAGAGAAAAGGTTCTTCCCCAAACTGTGTCCACAAAGTTGGCCAAAATGTCTTGGTCTGTTGAAGTATTAAGATTGATCTTCACTGAAAGTAAGGGGCCTAGCCCAAAACCTGATAAACAGGTGTGTCCCAATACTTTTGTCCATATAGTGTACTATAAGGTCAGGATGAGATGAAATATTTCTGCATGTACATATCAGACACTGTTCACTTCCCCAAACAAGTTTTTGCGTATCTAATGGCACTGGAACATGCCACAGATATCAGATTCAGATACCAGATTACATTTTCAGCTAAACTCATGAAAACAACGTGTGCTATTCTCTAATTTAATCCAACTCATCACAGCAGTGAGTACAATGCTTACAATTAGAATAAAAAATATTTTACATCATACCTCCCCCTGCTGGACACAACAGACAAAGCAAGGCACTAAATAACAACCATTAGATTATATCATTTCAGTTATTGGACAAATTATTTAAATGTTTAAAATAACTTTAGCCTATACTATAAATGATGTTATATGGATAAAGTGGTAAATAACATGGAGCTCATGATCCATGTGGGTGAACACTAAACGGCAGTCTGGTACAGTATATTCAGCCCTGCATAAGTGGTTCTTCTGTGCCAAAATAAGAGTCACAGACACTAATATATAAAACAAATATCAATTTAAATCAAAGTCACAATATTGGTCAGAAAAAACAATTACACATTTTCCCCATTTTAGTCCTACTTGAAACTATAACTACCACATATTTCTCTATGAAAATTATATTTAAAGATGTAAAGATTTAATGTAACCTTTGAAAAAGTAATGTCATTAAAAACACAGCAACCAATGCCTGCACATGCAGTCACTTTGTACAGTGAATGTATATACAGTACTGTGCATTTATTTGAGCTCACACATGACAATATACTCCAGTACAGAAAAATCAGTGAAGATTTTCCTACCTCCCACAGGGTCCTAAACTCCTTCTGCTCGATACGCAGCAGTTCACTGAACTCTCGTGTTACAATGGTGGCGTGACGAGGTGTGTTGTCCAAAATCGACTCCCCAAATGCAGTTCCAATGCCCAGCGTGCAAATAGTGACTGCGTCCTTAAAAGCAAAGAGAGTAAACACTTATAGAGGTCAGAAGAGAAAGTAATAATCTGAAATGTACAGTCGCAAAATGCAGGGAGGAAGAAGCTCAGTATGTGCTGTCTGGCTCTGGCGTCCCATTCCCAGGGGGCAATTTCACATCTCAAATCTGTGTACTCTCGTGCATTAAGGTTAAAGAGATAATGTGCCACTCAAACTGCCTCAGCACTGAGAGAAAGAGAGGGAGCGAGCACAACAGCAACCTCAAGGTTAAGGATCTCAAGAAATCGTTCAGCAGAGCACTACAGGCCTAAGGTCTTCAAAAATAAAATGAGCCTAAAATGAGCTTAGTGGGTCAAACGGAACAGGCGCTGTTTTAAAAAAATAGAAGGATGTTTATCATTAATGGCTCAACACATTTAAACTAGTTTGCAATCGCAAATTTCAGTTTAATCCCTGAAACCATGAAACACAAATTGTGGATGACAAAAAATAATGACAAGATTGTTCTCCATTTTTATCAGCTGAAAAGGCATGGGGCAGAGATTAATCATAAGTAGGAGGGCTTGTTCCCATAACACACTCAGTGGCAGAGGACATGCAACATATTACCTGATGGTTTGCTGTTTCAGAGACTTTAACATCCAGTGAGCCGGAAAGGACAGCGTACCAGCTGGTGCCAATGTCCCCCTGTCTGTACACTTCATTAGACAGTGCAAAACAAAAGAAGAATAATGTGAGTTATACAGACAGTTCTTATACCACACTCTGAGTAAAGAAGCAGATTTTGGCCTTTACCTGAAAGTAACATGTCCTCAAATGCTTACTGTAGGTTTGTGTGCATGCATGAGTGTGTGTGTGTGTGACCTACATGTAATGCCTTTCTCCAGACACTCGTAGAAGCCACATAAACAGATCTGCTGCAGCAGGGTGGGGTGGAACTTCTCAAACGCCTTCACACTCTTCAGCCGGGCCATTATAATGTCCACATCTTCTCCAGAGCGCTCTGCTGGTCTACACACACACACACAATTATAATTATTCTATCACTCACTGATTTACTCTCATTTAGTATATCCTGTATTACTGCCAGTGTATTATCACTCACAGCAGTGATGTAGTGTGAGACACTTTGGGTGAATGCAGTCACTTTTAAAGGAATAGATATCAAATTTATTGATAACAAATTAATACTTTATTACTTGGCATCATTTACATACTTTCAGTTAATGTAGTCAGTTTTAAGAATGGACCTCAGAATAACAGTACTGTGCAAAAGTTATAAGAAAATTATACTTAAAAGCTGTTTGCTACTGGGCAGTAGTGTTAAGTTAGTGTTAAAACACTAATATTACAATAAATACAAATAACATTAATACAGTAAACCATAGTTTCCTGTATGGCAAAGTGTTTGCTTGACCATTTCCACACCTCCTTCGCCCAGTATTATCTGTAGCGTCCGTCAGAGACCTGGGTCGGCTCTGTTTACTGCATTAGATTAAATTAGGTGTGTTGCTCACGGAGCTTTATAAATCCACACAGTGACTGGAGGCATCCAGCAGAAGTCTGGAACCAAACCTGTGTTCTTCTAACCAGCTCACAAAATAGCAACTACTTTTTGGGAAAAAATAAATCTCGATACTTTTTACTGCTTTCTTGTTTGTTTGCATTTATTCTAATGTTCTCTTGTGTTTTTGCTGGCAGAAACAAACCCAATGCTGATATAAATGGTTTCAAACAATTGGCACAGGTGCCTAAGACTTTTGCACAGTACTGTACATTCCATGCATCATACATCAAAGACATATTTGAATATTCTTGCTACATTCTATAGACAACGAGCTTCATCATGCAAAGTTGCAATCTGCCATTGCACTTAATATCATACAATACATGGGAGAGGATTTTGGAACTTGGATGAGAGATGTATTCTGTTGCTTAAAACCAATAGGAAAAAAGTATATTTGCAACAGATTTATTGAAAATCAGTATAGAATCCTTCACAGGTTGCAATGTACACCCCAAGTCTTCAGTAGTATTGACCCAAGGGTGTCTGCACTATGTATCAAACGGAAAAATGACACAGGGCCTGGTTTTCACTGCATTTAGAAGGTGACCCTGCATACATAAACTGAGGGAAAGGGTAGCTGAGGAACTCCTAAGATTTTAAAAACACAAATATTGAGCTAGCGTTGATTTTGTTGAATATTGTGAGTTTTGTTAGCCATACATGCATAAAAACTGATGTGGCAAGGTGTGTGTTATTTCAGTGGGTCAAATCTAAACCCCCTACTATAAACACTGGCATGGGGTGAGATATTTAAAGTCATACCAATATAGTTTATGAATCCAGGATTAAAGAGTTGTCACGATGGGGTCTTGTCCCGGCTGAGAAGAAACAGCACTGCTGCAGAGTTGCATTTTAAGGTGATTTAATAAGATGACAAATAAGGTGAGGGGAAACCCAGGAGGAGAAGGGCAACAACCTGGGAGACTGAAAGTACGTCTGGATAAAGACTAACAGAAACCATGAACTTAAATAAACCAGGGAAAATCTAAGGACCAATGGGAAGACAGAGATTTGACATTGGCACACAATTCAGGTGTGAAGGGAATCAGGGAAGTGACACAAATCAGGTGTGAGTGATAGCAGTGATAGTGAGAGCTGGGAAGGTCCATAGTTCAGCAGTGACCCCCAGTGCTCGCAGGCAGGAACTGTGACAAGAGGACGCAACACAAATTTTGCAATACCAAATCAGAACAACCAAATCAGAAAACGTTGGGGAAAAATGAAAAAACTTATTTACTTTACCTCAATATTTATTTTTAAATATTTCTTTTCATTTGATTTCATACGTCAATTCCTGCATTTCAGTCCTCCAACATGTTCCAAAATAATTTTGGCAATTTAGCTCTAGTAATGGGAAAAAAATATTTACCATGACTTCAAATTAGGGATGCACCGATCGATCG
This sequence comes from Hemigrammopetersius urotaenia, assembly GCA_037974485.1. Classification (NCBI taxonomy): domain Eukaryota; kingdom Metazoa; phylum Chordata; class Actinopteri; order Characiformes; family Alestidae; genus Hemigrammopetersius; species Hemigrammopetersius urotaenia. Next base: position 14,456,578 of record JBBPDC010000002.1, on the reverse strand, counting down.
GCCAGTGATCGGAAACGGACGATTTTTGGCCTGATCGGCCTGATCGGTGATCAGCCGATCACTCACACGTATTGTCGATTTCAAACCGATCTTTTTTGGAGAGGGTTATTTATTTGTTTATGTATTACATTTTATTTGTTTAAATTTGTAAGGAAATTTTGTTATGAAAAAAAAGCTTTACATTAAAGAAAATTCGATTTTTGTTTGTATTTGCTGTAGAGCTGCCACTATCATATGTCACTATTATAAAAGTAACCAGTAAACAGGGAAAGTAACTACCACGTTACATTAAAAAAGTTGAAACCCATTTTTTTGTATCGTTGTCGTCGACTACATGCAGCAGCTCTAATTTTCTGTTATCTGGGAAAAAATCGGAATCGGAAAAATCGATTGCACTTACAAAAAAAATCGGTAATCAGAATCGGCCAAGAAAATTGCAATCGGTGCATCCCTACTTCAAATGTATCAGTTGGTGATTGTAATCATGAATTGGTACAAAAATAGTATCTTCAAATGAGGGGCAGAGGATCTCCAACAAATTAAATGTTCCTCCCTCTATACTGCATAATATCATAACATGATATACTTCACAAAATCTGGAAGAATTTCAGTGCATTAAGGGCAAAGGCACCAGGCTAAGTTGAACATCCTTGATCAATAGCTCATCAATAGCTGATGTAACCACAAGGCCACTTAACATTTTACTGTGAAAAAAATCTTTATATTAACTATGTCCAGCGGCGTCAACTTCTCTGGGCTCGGAGGCAGACATGGATGATTCTGAACTGATTCGCAAAAATTGATTTTCTAAAGGTGAATTAAAAACATAATGTTGACAGAACTCAGGTCTGGGACCCTCTACATTAGCATATGGAAGCTCTTTGACTTTTAAAAAGGACCTGGACAAGAGACACACTTTATGCAAGTTGTGTCACTATATGCAAGTTCTAAACTAAAATTTTGTTTGAACACAACAAACATGAGAAAACACATGTAGCATGTTTCCAGCAAGATGATGAAAAAAAAAAACCGGGTGCATAGGTAATCACATAGGGCACCTTCTGAAATGTAATTGAATCAAAATGTGAAGTGCCTAGACCTCTCCACCCCTAGTGAACACATGTATTGCGGTCTGGCTTTTCAGTATTCAAGATCTTTTTTGTAAGAAATAAACAAAAGCAGTGGTCTGTCATGGCATTGGAGGAACAGATGCTGCCTTCAAGATGACATCTTTTTCAGGGACGTCCAGGCAGACGATGTAAAACCAGATTCTGCATGCATTACAAAGGCTTGGCTGTTTGAAGAAGACTGTGGTTACAGGTGCTGGACAGGCCTGTCTGCAGCCCTGACCTCTCACCAGCAGAGAATGTGCAGAGAATTTATTAAAGACCCGGTAATGCTGCACACCTTAAGCCTGTTTAGGTGTTTCAAATGTGATTTTGTCCCCAGAAACATCTAAACACTCTGTGTCCTCATTGCCAAAATGTCTTTTCAATGTTGTGAGAAGGAAGGACAACATTACAACGTGGTAAATTGTTTACTCTCCCAACATTTTCTGAAGTGTGTTGCAGGCCTGAAATGCAGGAATGGATGTAGAGTCAAGCCCAAAAATTATTCATACTTTTTACTTAGTTACTTTTATTCAACAAAGCACAGACGCATGTGTCATTTCCAATCAAGAAGAAACTTGCTGTATAAACTTGATGACTGTATATTATCAAACGGAATAAAGTTGACCACATAAAACAACAAAATAAAGGTCAAAGTAAATTTAAGAACAAATGTGCCTTTTTCATACCCACCTAACATTTTCTGATGTGGGGATGAAGGCACATTTGGGAAATCGGCCCCAGTCCATTCCAGTCCATTTGGGAAATCGACCCCAGTCCATTTCAATTTAGTCAAATCACTTTTTGTGTGCTTTGCTTTACATTAACTCACTGAGAGTCTCACGCCAAGTTTGCACAGTTGTTCAAAGAGAACAGTGGGCAAACGTCAGTGGTCTGGTTCAATGTAAACCTTGTATATTTACAGCAGGATTTACAGGTGAGGCACATTTAAGCAAATGCTGTCAAACCCTCTCATCTGTGTGTGTGTGTGTGTGTGTATGTGTGTGTGTGTGAGAGCATGCGTGTGTGTGTGCGTGTGTGTGTGTGTGTGTGTGTGTGTGTGTATGTTTGAAAGAGTGTGTTTGTTAAAGAGGAACTAAAGGCCCATTTACTATGCAAACACATCTGGTGCACCATGCCACGCTGTCACCATGAACACCACAGTTTAGCCCTGATAAAACAACATATTTCTATGGAAGACCTGTAAACCAGGGACTTAACAAAACAAGCAACTGAAATAGCATCTAAAACAGCATTACTAAAAAAGATGCTTAGGCTTTAAACTAGATGTTGGAACATTGCTGTGAATTTTTGCATTCACAAGATTGTATATAGTGAGGTCAGCATAATTTCACATTTACCAAAGGCCAAATTGGTATGGCTTCTCAAATGGGTTAAACCATCTCCAAAACAGGAGTATTGTGGAGTATTCCTAGTATGCAAAGTTTATGTATCAGAAATGATTAAAGGAAGGATAATCATTGATCCAATGCAAGAATCCTGGATGCTCAATACGCATTGGTGCGCATGGGGAGTAAAAGCTAGCCTATCTGATCTGATCCCACAGAGGAGCTACTCTAAGATAAAACTAAGTAAAAAACAGCTCATGTTGGTTATGATAGAAAAGGGTCAGAACACACCATTTATCACAGTTTGCTGCATATGGGGCAGCAGTGCCTAAAGAGTACCCATATTGACTCCTGTCCACTACCAAAAGTTGCTATAATGGGCATGTGAGCATTAGAACTGCACTGTGGGAAGAACACAAGCCAGCAGTGGCAGTTTGATGCTCTAGGCAATGTTCTGCTGGGACCATGCCCTGCAGCCCTGAACTACTCTACAAAGCATCCAGGAAACATCAACAACAAACGCCCTATTACTGGTTGCTTGTAGCAATAAACACAAAACACAAAAGCCATGTCATTGTTTTCGTAGCCTTAAAGGGCTCAGTCCCACCCTCAAACCATGATCCAGAACTAAACATTACAGTCTAGCACACAACCAACCTTGGCTTCAAAGCCTGTTATGTCCTTCCTCATAATCTAAACAACCTTGCAGGGCTAAACTTACTGTCCATGTCCTTGATCCCGTCAGGCTGTTCCATGGCCAACCCTTATCTAAGAACCTGCCACAGTAATTCATACATAGCATAGGTCTATGCACTTTTAGCATTTTTCGAAGAGCTTTCTAATCTGCTCTAATACACTCTGAAATGTTGATATGCCTTAACGTGTGTGTGCATATTAACAATAAATATGTTTTTATCTAGCGATCTAAGATCTAAACAATACACCACAAATTATAATAAGTGAGTATATTCTGTGAAATTACCTCCATAGAATCAGGAACGCATTTGGCCGAAGACGCAAGTGTTTGCGCATGTGACTGTATTTATTGTATACCAAAGCAAAATACAATGGACCTGCTGCCAGTGAAGGCTAGCCTCAGGCAAGCATTTCATAAACAGCAAAACCACCCGTTATTTACACTCTACTAAATCAGCCATCGAACATAATTCAGACGGCTGACTGATACGTTTTATTTATTGCAGTTAAGTGCTGAGTTGCAGAGAAGAATTCTAGAGGGTTTATTCTCTGCGTCCGGTTTCCCTTCATTAGTCTTGTTTCTGCAGTGCAGGACTGGCCTGTATAAACCACACTGAGAGATCAACAAACCTTGAGCGCTACAAAAGCACAATTTGTTTCGTGAGAAGAATTGATTAAGCAAAATCATTTCATCATTCTGACAATGTCAGATCCTCAAATTCTCAGAGGTTGTACTGAATGGAAAATGGAAAAATTGCCCAGTTAAAATACAACACTGCTGTAAAAATCTTTAAACACAATATTACTTTATTATATCAATTTATTCACCCGTTTTCTAACCCTTCTATCCTAACTGAGAAAAAAATCCAGGTGGACAGGTCACCAGTCTGACGCCAGGCCTCTTATATCAAAAACAAATTAGCAATGTTGTGAGATATTACATCTTGTTTGAAGGTGAAGGCCTGTCACTGATGAAATCCTTGAACTTTCCATGTAACAGCATCATTAGAGAAGAGGAAAACTTAAATGATACAGTACAGACATCAACTGTATTCAAACTGTTTTACATTCAGGGACATAAAATCATCAAGCAGACACCAATGGACCAAGCGGCATTCAAAGTTTACAGAACATGAATCCAGAAGGCTTTGTTTTATGGCCGTGTCTTTGGCGCGGTGCCCAATTACTTGGCATGGCAAGTGTCAACGGTGTTTGGAGAGCTGCTCTGGCTAATCATCCACATCCATCTCTAAGTGAGGATGGCTGTAAAACTGAGCATATATTGATTTACTCTGGGATGATGGAGCCATTAATCCTGGATAAGGACGGGTCAGAGCCCATTACACTGACGCAATGAGTTCTGCGCGTGCCGTAAACACATTAGTAAAGAGAGTGGATCATCTCTTAATAAAAAGGTCTGTGTAACCCTGGTTTGTATGAAGATCATATGATAGAGAGTCTGAGCTTGTGTGCAAAGACTGGACATGAAGTTTACAGGTGAGAAAGCTCAGATTGATAAAGTGCCTAATTAATGATCAAATGAATAAAATGATTAATAAAAAGAAAGATGAAATGAAAAAAAAGACTATTGATGGACGCTATTTGTAAGTAGGTAGTGTGTGCAGTTTAGCAGGAGGGGGGCAGTTTAGCAATGTGGAATACACAAACCTGCCTCAAGTGAGGGCACAGGTTATGTTGTGTGTGTGTGTGTGTGTGTGTGTCTCTGCTTTACAATGAGTCTGCAGTAACAAAGCCACTGCAGTGCCCCTGCTCTCCCTCACATCAAGACACACAAGACTATAATTACACACCTCAGCACCACAAAAACAGAAGTCTAAGCATGTCCTGCAGCTCTGCGTACATGACAGCTTGTCAAAGAAAAGTGCAGTCACTGCACACAGATGACCAGTGTGGATACTGTAAAGGCTAAGTTGCCTCTACATCATTTTTACATTATCCGTTCCACCGTAAACGGTGCAGCAGATACATTCTGACGCCTCCCGGTCCCAGCGCGTAAATACGGCACGGTTTAAGGTGGAACAACATCGAATATGAAGCCATGTGCTCTCAAGGCTGCAAAAAAGCGTGTTCACGTTACGCATTAGTAGGTTAACTGTTTGCAACACCGTGCATATGAATAGATGAACAGTCAGCCGTGGTTTAAGACCCAGCTCCATGAACATCCTCAACACGAGTAAAGTGGATCATCAGAGTAAAAGAATATATTTTTGCCTACCGTTTATCGAGACAGACGATCCATTCTGCAGACGCTGAGGAATGGGCAGAAGTGTGAGCTGCCACCATCTTTGAGGAGATCATGGAATCAGAGAAGCAGTTCGCATCGTCCGGACTTGTTAAAAGGTGACTTTCCTTAGAGGCACCCTCAGGGAGTCCACGAACAAGTCAGCGCTACACACCGCAGTGACAGCATGCATCACTGCTGCACAGCTAATCAAGAACTTTTTAATGTCTGATTTTAATAAGCAGTAGGCTAGTTAGCAAAATTAACGTTACAGAGCGAAAAGCAAGCTTCTCTTGGTAGACGGAGCTGCTTCTGGCTTCTAGCTGTACTGCAACACTGTTGGGACTTCAGTGACAGCCTCTCTGCTGAGAGCGTGGGAGGGATGAAATAGTAGCTGCCTGCTGCAGTTTATCATACAGTGCAGTGTGCTTTAGATTCCATACATCACTGGACCTCTCAGTGAGTGAGTGGGAACTTACATTTAATAAAATATTGGCTCAAATATTGAGTTGGTACTTTACTGTACTCAGCTATTGACATTCCTTCTGAAGAAAATCAATGCATGGGACATACACTATATGGACAAAATTATGTTGATGCCTGACCACCTGACACCAACAAGGACTGACATTGCATTCAAATTCATAGACTTTAATATGGAGGTGATCCCCAACCCCCTCACCCATTTTTGCGGCTTCCTCTCTTCTTATAAGGTTTTGGAGATTCTGTGGGAATTCAATCTACACAGCATTTATAAGATCAGACGCTTAAGTTGCCATGCTGGAATAGAAAACATTCTTCCACAAACGGTGTCCACAAAGTTAGGCATGGCATCAAAAATATCTTGCTATGCTGAAGCCCAAACCTAGATCAAACTCTGAAAACAACTGTGTCCCAATACTTTTGTCCAAATAGTGTAGGTCATGAAGTCATGACCATGACCTAGTAAGGTGTGGAAATTAAATTTTCTCTTTACCATCATAACGTCATGGTCACGTCTTAAGATCTAGACCCAGTTTTGTGAAACTTTTGTACTTCTAGTTTTTTGTCTTTTAGACTTTGTATCCCCACTGAAGTAACTCTTTTTTACAACCATGGGTTTTGGATTTTCTACTTTTATGAAAATATTAAATAGCCCTGCTTTTCTAATACAGGTACAGTATGTATAATTATCTAATACAGAGATCTCATAGGTAGAACCTAGTATGGCTCTTGTTTGTAGTTTACATCAGCTGAGGGACCTCTACAACACTACACAAAAATACCACAGCTGAACTGTAAATGTCAAAAATATGGATACTGTAAAGAAAGAGGTAAGAGTGGAAAAAATAGTACTGTAAAATGATTTTTAGCATCCTGGGAACCTGCATATCACAGATGGATCTTATGGGCTGTGTGTGTTATAGGCTGTCACGGGTCAGAGGGAAACTGTTTCGCTCTGTTCTCCGCTGTCGGCTCTCCAGACATAGGCATGCTGAGCAGCTGTGTCCAAGTCTCATTATTAAAGTGTCCACTCAGCAACCCCAAGGAATCCAGCCTTGCAAAGAGAGAGAGAGAGAGAGAGAGAGAAGGAGAGACAGAGAGAGAGAGAGAGAGAAGGAGAGACAGA
>JBBPDC010000002.1:14413966-14444016 GCA_037974485.1 Hemigrammopetersius urotaenia | reverse complement strand
CTCTCCTTCTCTCTCCTTCTTACTCTTCTCTCCTTCTCTCTCTCTCTCTCTCCTTCTCTCCTTCTCTCTCCTTCTCTCTCTCTCTCCTTCTCGCTCTCTCTCCTTCTCGCTCTCTCTCCTTCTCTCTCCTTCTCGCTCTCTCTCCTTCTCGCTCTCTCTATCTCTCTCTCGCTCTCTCTCTCGCTCTCTCTCTCTCTCTATCCTTCTCTCTATCCTCCCCCGTCTTATATTGTGAAACAGGGAGATTGGGCAGATTCATTGTAAACATAAGATCTTGTCTCAGCCTGAGAGAGTTGCTGTTTTTGCGTCAGACAGCATGACTGTACCTCCGTCTTTGAGATTGCTTAAGCTTAAGTGTCTCATTGCTTGCTGTCTGCACAGAACACCTTTAGTGGTGTCAAATATGAAATATAGTCTTACAGGTGATTTTTATACAAGATTCAATTGTGTTTTATTAGGCAGGCTCATAAACAAGTGTTGTTAATATTTAGTTTGTAACTTTGTAAAAGTTTTGGCTGAGCCAACGTGGAGCCAGAAGCCCAGATGACCAAATAATATTTAAAATCCAACAGCTTTGGCAGATAATGTTATAGAAGGTAGCTGTTATGGCATTCTATTTTCTAACACACTTAAACTCAGATTAGGACGTAAGTATTTGTAATAAGTGTTAAATAAGTAACTAGTTCTACACTTTTGATCCATGACTGAGAAAAAGAGGGTTTCATTCTCACTGTACTAAACAGGACTGGGTCTGTGAGAAGATTGTGAAGCAGGATCAAGCTGCTTGAGACACTATTACATGAAGCGTAATGTCAGTCATTTTAGAATATGCACACCTTGAATGCATTTGTTTCAAGACTTTTGCAAAACAAAATCGAGGCAGCTTGTGGAAAGTACAGTGAGGAAAACACGGAACAGGCAGCAGAAACATTAAATGTGTTTTTGTGGAAGATCTTTGCCATGGCATACAGTTTATCACTGGTAAGTTTGTTGTGGGATCGGGTAGCTGTGCTACTGTTGCTGAGTGAGTGAGTGAGTGAGTGAGTGAGTGAGTGAGTGAGTGAGTGAGTGAGTGAGTGAGTGAGTGAGTATCTCTCTGGGTGGCAATTTAACCTAGAAGCTGTATTTTCTATGTATTGTCACTGAAATGCTTTATGATAATTTTAAGCCGTTGTCTAGTTGGTTAAATACCTGCTTCACGCATTTAAAAATAAACTGAAAATTATCTCTTAACAATCTCAATATGATGCATTATGAGAGTCTGGCAATTCGGAATAGAGGAGGGAGTACAGTTTGTTGGTAAATTCAGTGATCAGCTGTAACGCCTGCCTAAAATTGTTTGTCCCCTCCCCTGCCTGTAGAACAGCTCTGGCTTGATGAGGCAGGGATTCTGCAAGAGCTCTGTAGGTGTGCTGTGGTTTCTGGCACCAAGATGTCAACAGCAGATCCTTTTAGTCCTCTAAGTTGTGAGGTTGGGCGTCTATGGATCAGATCAGTTTGTCTAGCACATCCAACAGATGCTCAGTCAGATCAAGATCTGGGGCATTAGGAGGCTGAGTGCTTCACCATGAACTCTTCGTCATGTTCCGTAAACCACTCCTGAACTGGAAGATTCTGCTGGCTGCGGGGAATGGTACTGCCATTTTAATGTTTAGGTATGGGCTTTGTCAAAGTAACATTGCGTCTGTGGTTACACAGCAAGCTGTAATGCTTGCTCCTCACACTTTTGGGCATCAATGAATCTGTCTCAGGTTTACTGTTTGTCTTAGGACAACTTTTAGTTGGGACTAACCACTGCAGACTGCCAAATGGCCTTGCACAGTTTTTCTTTTCCAACTTTAAGAACGGACTGCTTACTTGATGCCTAACAGATCCCGTCTTTTGACAGGTGCTGTTGTAATAAGATAATTCATTTCACCTGTGAGTGGTTTTAATGTAGTGTGTGATCGGTGCGGTCTACACGGTGGCAGAGTTTTAGTCTGGTATTACTATTACTGTACTACTCCAAAGCATCTCTCTCACAAACTCCACAAATAGCTGGCAGCATTCCTTACATGATAATGGTTTAACCATATGTTAGATCCACATTACTGTAATATTAATAATATACATTTACTTGCAGTTGTTCAAGTTGCAATCATGCTCTCATTTTGTTCTCCTGTTCTGTCTTTTCGTCTTTTGACTCCTCTGTACGCTCGACTGAGTGAGGGAACAGACCATGCACACACACAAGCAGGCAACAGGTTGCTGGAATTCTCATCTACTTTCAGATGCTGAGTCCTGTTGAATTTATATTTAGCAGGGTTGCAGGCTGTGTATTGTGTGTTCTTCCTGTTTAGAGAAGCTCTGTATGCTCTTGATTTGGCCTGAACTTGTGGCCCAGGCGTGCGTGTGTGTGTGTGTGTGTGTGTGTTCTCTGTATACCAGACTCATTCATTATTGTGGAACTCAAAATGGCAGAACTGCACCTGCTTCTGTTCCTAACTCCACCCACTACATCAACTCCAGGAAGTTTGCTAGCCTCTCCCCAAAGCCACATAAAAGCCTCTTCCCTCTCAAACACATGCATACGCAGCATACAACATTGTCATAGTGGACACTCGCATGCAGAGGTTTAGGAGATTGAACAATATGAAATGCCACTGTGTGTGTGTTCATGCCAGAGGCAGGTCCACAGCAGCTTAGATCTATTAGCTGGAAAAGAGGCTGCAGGGTTCCTTGCCTTAGTGACTCAGTAACTCTCTTCTGAGCACTGATGAGTAAGTAGTTTGTGTTACTACTAACTTTTTAATTAAAGATATTGTTAAAGAAGAGTGGGACCAGGTTTGGGAAACAATGAACAACAAAGTAGAGCTGAATGGGACATCAGTACTGGCAAAGTCATCTTTGTATCTGCAAATAATATTACGAATAATGGACCTCTTTTGGGCTCTGTGTTGCCTATGATGATAGAACAGAAGCAGATTTAGCAGATTTACACTGCTATTGCTGTTTAAGAAAGGTGTACAATCATATGTCATTAAAATATTAGTGAGCTTACAGCAATGGGAAACAGTAATTTAGTCATTTGTTTTTTATGAGCACAAAGTTGGCATTCATTAGCATTCATTTTAATTGACAGGAAAAACACACGTGTACATAAATAAATATGTATGTGTGTATGGGGGAGGTGTAAAATCTAATTCTACATTTTCAGCCTACAAAAATCGAAGTAAAAATGTTCTCATGCATGTGGTGTCATTGTTACAGTGCTAGTTGTTAGGAAAATTTCACATAGTGGAGGTGAAGTAGCTTCCTAAAGTTCTCAGCAACATTATTTAGCAACACTACACAACCCTAGCAAAGACGTCAAACAACCTGTCAGTAGGAAAAAGCTGTGTTTAATTTGGGATCTTGATTCCATACTAAATGCGACTGAACCTAAGAACAGTGCTGGTTCTCCAGACTGTAGTAAGGCTACAAAGATCACTGCAGCACTGCAGCAGTGCCATTCTGACTGCAGTCGGCACATCACCCCCTGAGCTTAGTATTTTGTCAATAAGACAAAATGAAGCTCATTTTAGGTTAGAAGTGTTAAACACAAGGCTTCTGTTCCACACCAGCTGCAAGTAGCAAGCTTTCTGCATCAAGTGCTGCATTTGAAGGAAGTTTACCATGAGCTGCATTCCCTTCGATGCACAGATTACTTTAGCGCTACCTGTCATGGCATTTGTCACTTGCTTAGTTGCTGTCCTATGTGGCTATAAAACAAGCTTGCATTAGCTTTATTTGTGATGTTGTTCTTTTATCAGGACTGGGACTGTAAGAAACTCACAGATCTTTTGCAGTAACATTAAATAAATGAACAGTTTTATTTGTTCCAGAGGCATTTTCACACCAAGCCAAGAGTTTTCTGGACATATGCACTATTACTCACTCTTACATTGATTGCTCGTGGTTTGTTTTGTTGTGTTTGCAGACCTGAATATTTTTACCCATTAAACTTACGTTCAGAGTGAAAGGCACGTTCATTGTTTAGCTTGCTACATTTACTCTCAGGCCTGTCCACTGCTGTTTGAGTAAACGGAGAAAAAAAGTCTATAGTTTATACCATTTATAGATTTCATGGTTGTATTTGGTAATTAATAATAATTTGATAAATATTCTGAACTCAAAATGAATAAGATTTCTGATCTTAAAGCAAAAAAAAAAAAAAAATCTAATTTGATCTAAAAACATACAGGTTTAGTGAAACGTTCATGGCACCACAAATGCTCATCCAAAAACAGGTGTGCCATGCCAGATTTCTCTCAGACTAATCATAAGAAAGGTAAGAAAGGAGCCACTCGACATTCTCAATACAGTTGCTTTACGATCTGACAGCAGCTGAGCTGGAGACACATGGAGAACAAGTGGTGAACTTTACCTCATTCATATCTTTTCCTACTCCCCATGCAAAATTCCTCTGCTAAAAAAAGAAGCACAAAAGAGCCCAAGTATTCAGAAAAATCAAAACTCTCTTGGTACAATGTTCTCTCTACTGACAAAAGAAAAGTCTTTGGCAATAATTCAGTTTATCATGTTTGTGCATGTGATCTGAAGAACACTAGATGAATACTGCATTGTGATATGAAACCGGTTTTTTACATACAGGTCTGGGTCAGTACATGTCATTGAAGGAAGCATGAATAAATCGAGAGAATAAGACTTTTTGTAACAAACTACTAATGTTATTAATTTGATGTCTGTATGCATTTTGGCTTTATTGATCCTTACGGATACAAACGTTTTTGTACATGTTGGACTTTATTTCAAGTAGATACAACCACTGTGGGTATAGATATTACTTAAACAAAAGTGTCTGAATATTTGCTGTAAATTACAATCAACAGATAAAAGCATTAGGGCTGGGATCACTGAACAATTTATAAATTAACGTGTATAACAGCTTTGAAGTGGAATTTATTGTTTTGTTACTGTTAAACTGTTTTGTGCTTTGATTTGCAATCTGCAAACTCGGTGACTTGCTTTGTTGACACAGACCACAGTGGACAGCCCTAAGTGACAGTTGCAGGCTAAATAAGGAAAACACCATCACAGGTTATTTTTAGTCCAGGTGCCTGAACCCTATAGAAATTAGGATTTTTCTTATTAGCACCGTTCTGATTTCCCATTAGAGTAGTGTGGAGTGCATAGACCTTTGGAAGAAGGTATAGTGTGCCCACCCCTAGTCCATCTCCTTGTGCCAACTGCATTTGGTTCTTCACTTCATTTGCACCTGTGTGGAATTTCTTGGCTAAAAACAATAACCAGTAATTAATATCTTCTTGTGGGCAATACTGACATCGGTTAATAATTTTTGGAGCTATACAATCTGCTAAATCATTTAGTTTGTAGCCCTATCTAAAGTCATATGGCGAATGTTTGAACATCTTTTATAATGCGGGTAGTTCAGATTGAATTGAAATTGGCCCGCAGTATCTCCCTAAGAGTTCTTTTACTTTTTCTGAAATGAAGGATGACATTGGTCTCTGCCTATTTTTTGTGCAACGTAGTGTTATCATATGATTTCTGCTGCTTTTGAATTGGTATTATTTGCTAGTATTCCTAATTAGCTTTTTCTCTTTTATCCTTCATTCTCTTGCTCCCCTCGACTCTTTCATTCCAGAGAGAGACTGGCTCTGACTGTCTGTTCCTGTGTGTCTCTGATGTTGTCTTTTCCATTTCCCTATCTCTGCTCCATCCTGTGGAATGTGTCCAAACCCTCCTCTCTCTCTCTTGCTCGCTCTCTCTCTCTATCTCACACTCTCTCTCTATCTCACTCTCTCTCTCGCTCTCTCACTCTCATTCTACCCTCCACTGCTAATGGCCTAAATCCTGGGTCAGAGCCAAACACCTGGACCTAGTGCAGGAGGTGCCAACGTGAATACTAATTTTCTTCCTTTTTTTTCAGCTCATAATTTTCCAATTTTTCAGTCGTATCACATCCATCTTGTGACTTCTAATTAAGAACCATACCTTGCAGAAAGTGTAAAGTAGTGCATATTTCAGAAGAATGCACTGTGAAGAATATTTCAATACTGAACTAAATGGGAAATATAGCATTTAAATATGATGCTTTAATGTACATTAAAGGTTGTACTGCATCATGGTACTAATGGCAAAGTTCTCTTATGTTAGTATGAGGCCTACTACACACTCTGTGTCTCAGTGTACAGTACTGAGGGGTTGTAATGTGAGGAGGAAACGTGTCAATTTCAGCAATGATGTGTGCAGGATGAGGGTGGAGGACACGGAAACCAACTAGAACTGAAAACCTGTGAAGCTCTGTTTATACATTCTGCATTGTAAAATTCACTATTAACCCATAAATATCAGAAATGTGAAAGATGACTGATAATAATAAACTCTATGGCTGCTTTGGTAAATGTCAGTGTAGGTTTGTGATGGAGAATGAGAGATATTGTACTGTCCAGTGCTCTTCACTCCTTCACACTGGCCTTTTGGTTTGTTGATTTTGTGGCAGTGCTCATGCTGCCAGCTCCCTCAGACGTGGGCTGTGATGTAGTTCTCTTTTCTGGAGCTACATACTTTGCTTAGCTTCACTCTCTATTGCTGCAGAGCTACAACTATCTCTGACGTTGTGTATGTGTGCATAGCAGATTTGTTTTAGTTGGATGTGTGCGTGTGGGAGGAATAGGCCTTTGTAGAGGATGAACAGTAATGTTGACTCACAGGGAGGGGGCTAGATGGAAAGGGGTGCTGCGGTGTAGTACAGTGGCCGTAAATCAGAACCAGATGGAGCTGTGGGCTTTTAACCACATCACCCATCTCTACACACTACACACAGAATTCAGAACAACCAATTAAAATCTAATGGCAAATTTCAGCCCATGGTACAGATTACCCTATTTTCAATTGAGCTCAGGTTTTTCCATCTCATACACTGTTGCAGAGTCATACAATAGGTAAGGAAGTGTTTGTGCTTCTGTGGCCCCAGCAGGTCGAGCAATTCCACTTTGTTGTCTGGAATGATTTGTGGACTTTGTGTTTTGTAAATTTGGCTGTACAAAAGAAAGTGTCTGTGGGATTAATTTGATGTAAAAATGACTGAACTTTGATAAATATGCTGACTCTTACTGTGTAAGTGAATACTTTTGTAAGCCAAAAAAATGACAGCTATCCACTACAACTCAAAAGTTTTTATGTTTCATATACTACCTTCTACCATTGGGTCCTTGAGCAAGACAGTTGCTCCAGGGAGACCCTGTAACTGATGATTGTAAGTCGCTCTGGATAAGAGCGTCAGCCAAATGCCCACTTTATAACACCAAATATTGGTATGGCTGTAATATGATATTTATTATTAACAAATTTTAAATAGAAATGAATTATGGTATAACAATCTAATGACCGGAATATTCAGAATGGAAGCCAAGTCAACTATACTATTAATGCGGACAATTGTAACGTATTTGATACTTTGCGTGTGTGTGTGTGAGCTGTTTTTTTTATCTGATTGTGTATTAGGGCTGAGTAATATTACTGTTCGAGTTTGCAGCTTCCACTGCACCCTAAACTCGACGCTGTGTAATGAGTTGCCTCACCGCTCCCTATTCCATACCATGAACCTGTGGCAACTTCAGTTTCAGCAAGTAAATTACATTAGCCATTGTTTTGAAATAAATGTCACTAATTTGGAGATACTGTTGTTTGGAAACGGCAAAAAGCAAGACGGCTACTTGCGATGTGTAAAGCCTGCGTGGCGAGGGGTGGAAGCACGGTTGTGTTGTACAGTACAACAGATTTAATCAAGCACCTGCAGAGATTTCACAACAAAGAGCACCAAGAGTGTTTATACTAGCAAACAGGAAAGAAGACACCAGGCAGCAGACACTCGTTGATGTTTTTTAACGCAACACACCCACAGCAGACAACCCAAAAGCAAAAGGAAGACTCTTAGCTGTCCCTTAAGACCTCTTTGGGGGTCTTCCAGGGGCTATTTTGTGTGTTTTGTTGGTCTCTCCCCCTCTCTATCTCTCACAACACAACGAGCCTGAAGTTGGGCATCTCGTAACTCTGCCGGTCTACCTTAAATACAGAAGTGGTTTGATTACACTCTGCCCATGCCGTGTCTCTGAATTCACGTTATTTAAAATGTATTAGTTTTGCACTTTATTTTTTACACAGTTGTTGCCGCTAAACCATTTAGATGATTCAGCCATGATTGTTGTGTTTTTGATAACAAAATATTACAGCTGATGCTGCTGCCTTTTTGTGAAGTGTGACATAAATACATTCTTTGGGAATGCCTTTAAATTCAGTGTAATTGTGTGTATTTTTTGCTCTTCTAATAAGTGCTTATGTATTCTGTGCTGTAACCTTACTAACAAACAGCACAATTTTAACAATATTGAAGTAAAAAGATATATCATCATCTGTATCTGTATTGACACACATGTATCGGAATCGGATCCAAACTGGAAAAATGTGGATCGGCCCATCACTAGTCCTATGGATATGTTTTGTTACAATTATGTGTGATACCCTCAGCCCACAAGCTGATTCAGAATTACATTCACATATTCTTATATTATTAGAGTTTATACTAAAAAGTATATTTCTGTTGTATAATTATAATGACAGACTTGGGAGGCAGGAGTGCAGCATGGAATGTTTGCTGGCATTAGTTTTTTCAAACTTTGGTGCTGCATTATAATTCTTGCAATTCATATATTGTCTGTTCTCCATGATGCACAATCACAATTCCATGAGGAGCAGTGTGACTCATTCGCTTTGTGATGTCACAATGTTTGAATGCATCATCACACTCTTCGGTACGGCTATCATCAGTACTCAGTTACAGCGTGACAACTAATTTATAGTAATTGCCTAAATTGCCAATTTGAGTTTACAAGCAGCTAATTAAATGTGGGTCCACCACCATGCCTTTATCTTATTTTATTTTTAGAAGTTTTATTGTGGTACTGCTATTTTTTTTGCTGGTTTATTTCATCTCATAATAATTAAATATTGTGATGCATATTGTTTAGCATTTAAATGTCTTCCAATATCACAATGTTGTAATTTTGCCTTATTACAGTATTGAAATACCGTGTTGTGAGCTATTCTGCTACCTTATTAATTAATTGTCAAATAATTATTTCACATCATTTACCTGTGGTCTGTGTGTGTCTGAGGAGAAAAGTGTGAAGCAGCAGGCTGCTTGCATATTCACTAAGTGATGTCACTTGCTTCACCTGCAGATTGAGGGGAAAGGTGTGTGAGAGTTCCGCCTGAATGTAACTGGAGCTTGAGATAACCACTCTTTCATTCTCTCCCTCTTGCTTGCTCTCTCAGTCTCTGTCTCGTACAAAGAGACACATTTCTTCCTGTGAAGTCTGAGTCTCAACGATTAGGTTACCGAAAAGAAAAAGAACATTGTTCCAATTTACTGAAGTAGTCAGTGGCAACAGGAAAGTCGGAGGGAGGGGAAAAAAAGAAAAGGAAGAAAGAAAGGGGGAGTGGAGAGGAGAAGAGACAGGCCAAGCATAACCACTGTGGTACTGAGAGTTCAGCCAAAGCCTGGGAGTCATCAAATACTCATATGCTCTCCTCTTATATTTTCTGCAGTTAATTAACAAGATTCCCATAATCGGAGCATTTCCCTCCTCATTCCTTCACTTTTTCTGTCTCATGGTTTCACATTCAGTGACTTTTCAATGTGTGTTTTGTTTAAAATTTCACTGCAGATTGTAAGTTAACAAGCATATGTACTGGGAGTTTACCTGACATGAAGTGAAACCTAATGCCTCATGGTTAAATACCTTGTGCAGAAGATGATTGTACCTTGTGTCACTGCATTGCATGCGCTGGCATGCAGGTCTGGCTTTTCTGTGTTGTAGCTCTGTGTCTTGCCTGATGATTGACTATGGGGTCTTTGTGTGTTAAAGCTGTGGCAGCTTAAAGATAAAGAACTCTTGCTCTGGTATTTGTTCTGTGTGTGAGACGCTGACGTTTACACTAAATGTAGAAGATTTTTCTTCTTTTTTTTTTTTATCGTCCAAGGTCAGAGATCTAAACTGCTTTTTAATCTAAGGGAGGAGATGGGCTGACTGAAGCAGTACGAAAGGGCCTTGTGTACAACTGCCTACCACAGAAATGCAAAGTCCCTCTGTCTGTCTCTGCATCAGTCTGTAGATTAGTTCTGCTTTTCACATGAGTTGTGGTTAGAGGCTAGTATTGTAAATTGGTGTCTATCTAGGACCAGTTCCACCACTGAAGCTTTGTGTACTTTGGATGCAGACTAAGGTTTATCGTTAGTAGGGCTGCACAATATATCGCAAATTTTCCGCCATCGCAATATCAACATGCTCAATATCCATATCGCCAAAGACTGACTGAACTGCAATTAATGGTGTTTTTCCAAAATTCTTCACCCAGAGCCACAGAGAAGAGGCCTAAAACATCACTGTGCTGCTGTTATAGATTCCTTTTGCTATTTTTTTTTCTGGCTCAGAACCTACTATAATTTAAATTATGTTTACATTTATTTAAGATTTAAAATGATTAAAAAAATATTTTGAGTTTTTTCAACAATGTTCAATGGTTCAAATGTAGGGAGGCATTAAGGTAAATTCTTAAAAAAAAACGTGTTGGAATGGAAATATTGCATCTCATTTTTTTCTGTATAGACTAATAAAGCAGAAAAACATAAACACTATAAAGGCTAAGTTTTTACTTCCTTGTCGCATGTGATTTCGCCATCGCAACACTCAACTACATTATTGCATATCGCATATCGTGCAGCCCTAATCGTTAGCAAGCAAATCATTTAGCATGCCCTGATTTTAGACAATAAACTGGTCTCGGATCAGCAGCCAAGCGAGGCTCATATAGAGACAGACAAAGCTCTGTGTGAGGCTCCTACTGCAGGGCTGTTTTTGTGTACGTGTGGCTTTGGTTCTGGACTGTTGGAGGATTAGTGTGTAGGTAAAAGGTCCCTTTGCACGCTGGTCTAGAACCAGTTTTCCTAACATCTATAGTAATCATGAGCATTATTACCTCTCTTGCATTCAACAGGTTTCAGATCTGCAGTTACAGAGTTGTTGTTGTTGTGTGTGTGTGTGTGTGTGTGTGGATTGTTTCAAGTCTTGACATGCTCGCAAAACTCTCCCTCCAACTGAGTGGAAATGTTTACTGAATTACATCATTCCTTTGAAAGCTTCTAAATGAATCTGTTAATCTCTGTCTTTCCTTCCCTTTTCTATCTATTGGTCTTTCTTTTTTACCCTCTCTTACACACATTCCCACTCATTCATTCTAATGTGCTCTCCACTGCTCATGCTAAGGATGAATTTAATCTACTAAAGCGCACAGTTTTTAGCAGCTGGAGAGCACTTGGAGATCAGATCCTATTAGAGTCAGAGAGAGTGAATGAGCCTGAGAACAGGCACTAGAGTAATATTGGCAGGGATTTGTGTCTTGGCTTTTTAGTCTGAGAAGAAAGTCAGTGTTTTAGAGATTTGGCCTCATAAAGCCTTTTTTCAGTTTAATTGCTGGAAACTAACTGGATCAATTTGTCCTTTTGTTTTTTCTTATTCGACCATCTTCCAAGTACTGTGAGAGTACAACCAGTCATGATACGACTCAATCCAAAAACAACTGCATAATATGAGATCAGGCTTCATTACAAAATGTCCCCTGTAACAGAAAGGGTCTTGCTGGCACACACGATTCCAAGACAACCTCTGCATTTTAGTTCACTATGTTTCACTTGGGATTATCATTATTTTTGACATGTCATCCTACAGCAATGTGATGTTAATGCATCGCATGTATTAAGTTTTCTTGTTACAATGAGTATCACTCGGCAGACATCTCAATGCTTCAGCAATTCTGTTTTCAATAAATGATGAAGGAATGTTGTGTGTCTTTCTCTGTGATTGTTATGGACAGTAGCTCCTTTGACTGAACTAAAGGAGCAGGTCTTTATGCAACCAACCTCAGTTTACTTATGAATGTTGTGACATGAATAATTATAGGGTTGACGGATTATAAATTTCATTGAGACAGGTAATAGGTTAAAGGTGTTTTTTGTTTTAGTAATAACTTGAATTATGTGGTAGTCATTTTCTGATATTAAATGTTTAGGTTTAAGTTTTAAATGAGTGGTTATTGTTCATAATATCAAAGGCTGAGCAAGAAATAATAGGTTAATGTGTCTATGCAAATATTGCGCTTAGGTAAAGAAAATTGTCCTGGAGTCTCCCTATAAATTGGCAGTGGGGCTTATATTAGTGTATGTCTTGTCCAGGTGTTTAGCACATACTCAAACGAGGACTATGACCGGCGCAATGACGAAGTGGACCCTGTTGCTGCATCTGCTGAGTATGAGCTGGAAAAGCGTGTGGAAAAGATGGATGTCTTTCCAGTGGAGATGGAGAAAGGTAGGTCTCTTCCATAAGTGGTTGTTAGAAAAGTGCTTTGGGGATGAGATAGAGCAGCACTTTGAATCTCTGGCTTTGGTTTTGGTCCCAATAATTTTCTGTTTAGGTGAAATGGCAGGACTGAGGTGCTGTTTTTTTCTATAGGTGACAATGGGTTAGGCATCAGCATCATAGGCATGGGAGTGGGGGCAGATCAGGGCCTGGAGAAACTTGGCATCTTTGTGAAGACCATCACTGAGGGGGGAGCAGCAGAGAGAGATGGCAGGTAAGACAAGACACTCATTAAAATGTGTGCTGCGGTTGATGGTGGATTGGACAGTGGTTTTCTTCACTTCTAGGATCAGTTTTAACATTCTACATTTCAGTAAATGAATTAGGGCTAATTCAGAATACATTTTTTTTTTCTTCTCAATCCCACATTGAGCCGAGACTCTGACTGCAAATTCTGTAGTTATAAACCCCAGAAATACAGCAGAAAAATAAATGTACATTTTCAAATCTCTTTTGTACTGTTTTGTACAGTAAAGAAGGCTTGGTCTAGAGCCCAAAAGATAGAAGTGACTGCATCAGTTCACAGCGACCATGTATGTTAGTGAACATAGTAAGGCAGTGGCACGCTCAGAATATTGTGAAGGTTTACAAAACTTGTACACAACACTGCCTCCATAGGCATTCTTAATGGATGTACAAGTCTGTATCCATGATCCAATACAGAAATATTAATTAATAGGACATTTTCTGTGATGTGTTACTTGAACAGAAGTGTTTAATAATGTTGCCATTTGTCCTTTGACAAGGATACAAGTGAACGACCAGATAGTAGAAGTTGATGGCACCAGTCTGGTGGGAGTGACCCAGCTCTTTGCCGCCACAGTACTCAAGAACACAAAGGGAACTGTCCGGTGCGTTCTGATCTCTTTTTGCCCCTGCTACACTCTAATCATAGGCAAATCATGTGTGATACAGTGACCGTGCCTAGAAAACACACAGGTAGGTCTAGGAGGGATTCATTTTAATACTGATTAGCTCATGATTACAGTTTACCTCAATGGAATCAGTGTGCTGTGCAACTCATCCATAGTACTCTGTTTGATATGTTAATGGTTGGCCACAGGCAAATGAATGATTCAAATACACAGGGTGATTATAAAAACAGGAAAGACATACTTTCCTTATTACGTCATATAAAGGTAAGACTCTCTCCAGATTATGACATGGCATCATAAACATGCATTGCTGCATGCACATACACACTCTCTTGGACAGACATTACTATTGCTGCGAGTGTCACTACATATCTTTTAGGACTAAGCTGCGTATGCATTTTCAAACTGATAAACTAAGGTCGACCACACCCACTCCCTTCTTACTAACCTATTGTGCTCTGGACAGCTTCCTGATTGGGCGGGAGAAGCCAGGGACTCAGAGTGAGGTGGCACGGCTGATCAGTGAGACTTTGGAGCAAGAGAGGCACCAGCAGCAGCAGAGACTGGAGGATCCTTATGAACAGTCCACAGAGGAGGTGAGTCAGCAGGGGACAGCTTTGTACATACATCCTTGGCCTTTTCTGTACTGGAGCTTAGAGCAGGACCATCATGCTGACTGGGTTGCAGTTCAGAAAACTCACTGTAGTTTGTAACCGCTTTTGTCTGAAAAAGCAGTGTGGGAATGCCTTCTGGAATGCTTAGGATTGTATTTAGCTTTATTGGCCAAAGATTATTTACTGTATTATGTTTAGAACTCTAAGGTCACGTAAATCATGTTATTGCTTTGTTTTTACATTCAAAAGACGAGTATTTTTTTTTGCATACCACAGTGTGTTTGAAAGGGGAATGAGGGGTCCAGGTGAACAGAGCCTCTGTTGTGTTGATGTATCCATGCTGGCATATTTGTTCCTACTGCAGTCATGTGGATTATGCAAAGTACAACGGCGGTTATACATGTTCTTTTTCCTTGAGCGCTGGTGATTGTACTGTAGCACACTGTGCTCATCTATAAGGTACTTTTGCAGTCTGTGCCATATTAGGCCTGTCAACCTTCATTATGCCTTAGTTTAGAGTCGGTTATAATTAAATTTGAATGTTTTAATACTTACAGGCAGCAAATATTGTGATGTCTGCAAAACTATGTTAGCTGTGAATTATAGGAATTTGCTGATTGAATCTGCAGATCTTTAAACTACTCAGTGTTTACAATTTGAAGATTGAATGATTTCCTGCCGTGTGTTTTCCTTGTCAAGTGTGTCTGAAACAACACACCACGATTCACTTACTGACGTCATGTCTGTGTGGCTATTTCAGGACGAGCACTACGAGGAAGAGGAGGGGGATGAAGAAGGGATTGTGAGCTCAAGTTTTGGTGGGAGGGTAAAGGAGTTGTATGATTTACCTGAGAGTGAAGGAATGTTCCTGCCCTCAAATATGGATGCCACTCACCTTAGTTTCAAATTTAAAGAGGTATTACACTACACTAGCCTTCATTATAAGTTTACTTCATGTATTTGATAATACTAAATTTGTTCAAATCAAATTTACAATTTACATTTTTTAGGCAAAGTTTCATCAAAATGTAGGCTTGTGTGCATTCAAATGAAGTTGAAATATTTAGTTTAGTCCTGATACATAGTTTCGCTAAACTTTCTCTATCACTCAGCTCCAGCTTAAACACAGCATGGCTGTGACTGATCTAGACCAGCTCAACGAGAAGGTACTCTATTCACATTTGACTTCAACAGTAAGATTTACAAATGCTCTTACACACATGTATGTATATGAGGATGTTTGTGTGTCCTTGTTAGCTGAAAGAATTTGAGAAAGAGCAAGCTGCATGGGAGGCACGGGAGGTGCTGCTGGAGAAGAGTATAGAAGAGAACTCTGAAAGAATCACATATATGGAGAAGAACTGGCTGGAAGCTCAGGCTCTCTGCAAAGCCATCAATGAACAGTTGACTGACACTCAGAACCAGTATGAGACACTGGATAAGAAATACAGCAAAGCCAAAAAACTCATCAAAGACTATCAGCAGAAGTGAGTACAAGCTGGTATAATGTATATTCTTAGTGATGCACCAAAATACAAATTATTTACCAAAACTGAACTTTAAAACACCTTTTTTTTTATGTTATTTGCTGTTTGTTTTATGCTTTTGAATAAACATAACAAAGCTGAAAATGCTCCTCACTGGGAGAGTGAACTTTAAGAGTAAAAATTTAAGAGGATAAAGTACATTTTACTACTTGCTAAATAATATTAAATACTGCACAAATTGCATTTTGTTTCCTAATGTGACCACCACAGAAGCATGAATAAGATTTGTATGGTGTTGTGTGTAACATTAGTGTGGATGTTTGTGATGATGATTTTGTGTATTTATAAGGACTTAAAGACAAAATTTTGAAGTTTTGCTTGAAACCGGGTGAATTGCATTTATATGTCATAATGAATGAACCTACAATGATTCATTTCAATTAGATACTCATACTGACATGTATTGGCTACTGAATTTTGATTAACCATTTTCTTGAGTGAACCAAAAGAATGTTTAGATGTGAGCAAATGTAGCCAAGGGTAAATCTTTTTTAAATGTTAGTGATAGAGTGTAAATGTTTCTTAATTATGAACCTTTGCATCACAAGATATTGGTACATGCATGTCCTGAAATATTGAAATGTCAATTCTAGTGCCCTCTTTGGACATTTGTTTTTAATTTGGGATGCATCCAAGGAATGTGGGAGTGCTGCCGTGTGTCAGGTTTTCCATGAACATTACTTACTTGGTGGCACCACTCAACAAATAAAGTACAGTAAGCCCCCTTTATTCACGGGGGTTACGTTACACGAGCACCCGCGTATAAAGATAAACCGTGTTGTTGTATTTTGGTCAAAAAATGCCTTAAAATGTCTTAATAGTGTAAACCCTAAATATGCCCCCAGATGTGCTCCCAGAACACTAATTTCATTTTAAGAGAGAGCAAGAGAGAGACGATCCATGCGCTCCAGAGCGAGAGAGAGGACGCACGCTCCGGAAAAGTCACGAACGAGAGACCGACAGAGAGAGAGCGCGTGAGAGAGAGATACAGAGAGAGCGAGAGAGATACAGAGAGAGAGAGAGACGTGCGCTCCGGAAAAGTCACGAAAGAGAGAGAGAGAGAGCGCAAAAGAAAGATACAGAGAGAGAGAGGCGCGCTCTGGAAAAGTCATGAACTAGAGAGAGCGCGCTCGAGAGAGAGATACAGAGCGAGAGAGAGAGAGAGTGAGTGTGAGAGAGCCCTACGGCCATGCACGGGGAACCAGAAGAGCTAAAATGAGTTTTCAAAAAAAAAACATATTGGAGAATATTTGCAGGTTCTGCGTTGTTTTGAATATTTCTGCGTAAAACAATCCGTTTCGTTCTCAAAAAAAAGCCGCATGTGACTGGATCCGCGAGTCCCTATCCGCATAAAACTGGGGGTTTACTGTATATCAGGCAAGGGTCATGTGCCTCCTCCGACTTGCCCTAAAAATTTCATATTATTTGGAGATAATTTTGCTCAAAAAGTGCCTGGTGCATACCTCACTTCAGACTGTCTTGCCATAAAGAGACACGACCACTTAAGCATAAGCCATCTGGGTCTACAGGATTATGGATTGGTATTTTTTTTGGTACTTATAACGTTTGTGTGCTTTTATGTATTAAATGGTCATGATCAGGGATCGACATAAGTGGTCTGCAAGCCTGAATAGACGCAAGTTTTCGTAGCACAAATGTGTACCCAATTCATACTGTGCGCATAACCCCACCCCCTTCCGGGACCACGCCGAGGAATAGACCCCTGGTCACCTCTGTTCTAATTGGTTTCTCTGTGTATCATTCCATAAGTTGCGAAAAAGTAAATAAATGAAAAGATGTTGGTTTTCAAGACTTCATGTTCGCATTTAACAATGGTTACATATTACAGCAAAAAAAAGTGAAGGAAGGTTATTTTTCTATTACATAGGACCGTTATAGTGTGATTCACATTAAAGATGGATCAAATCAGTTCATATTAAAGAATGTGCTGTAGCAGACTGTTTGTGTGTAAATCTGATGCCGCTCAGGTTTTTTTTCCCCCTCTGTCTGAAAATCCATTTTTTGGTATCCAAGATTTTGGTGCCTCTGATTTTCCATGCCTACAGATGCACACATTTTCTTATTGTAATTTTTATTGTCAGAATTTGTAGACTTTTCTGACATTTATTTTTGTTAATGCCACAGAGAGATGGACTTTGCGAAGAGGGAGGAAGACCTAAAGAAGACACTGGAGGAAAGGGAGAACTGGTACAAAACTCAACTAGAGGATCTACAGCAGCGAGTGAGGACAGACACACTCATATTCACCCATCAGCTCTGTTTTGGAGACGCTCTGACCCAGTCGTCTAGCCATCACAATTTGGCCTTTGTCAAAGTTGCTCAAATCTTTATGCTTGCCCATGCTTCCTGTTTCCAGCTCTTGAACTTCAAACTTCATTTGCGTAATATATTGCACTTCTTTGATCATTGAACAAATCCCAATACATCTGTGCAGACTGAATAATAACAAAATTAAAGTACTAATTAACAGTGAGAAGGCTCGGTTTACCACAAGGCAATATTTCATATTCGGATTGAATTTTTGCATACGGTCAGTTTTTTTTTAGTTTTTTAAACATGATATTGATCAGGCCTTACTTTCCATGTTTAATTCTTATTTGTAGATAGAAGTCTTGGAGTCCAGAACCAATGAAGGACCAGGGACTTCAGAGAATACATCTGCGGACTCTTTTTCACAAGGTAAATTAGCCTCTGTGCATGTCTTGCAACTTCTCCTCTGTTTGTTGTGGAACGGTAAGTAATTCCAAAAACCTTAAGCCATTCTGGGTTTAAATGTTTAATTGCATTTTTTGTTTTTTCGTATGCACTTTGTTTGGCTTAGTTCCTGATTTTGAAAAACATAGGCCTGTTCAAAACACAGAAATCAAAATGTACATGCATCAGCTATGGATTGAAGTGTTTTTAAAGGTAACTACCACCTTGAAGCAGAATTAAGAATAGTTCATTTTATGTGCTGTACCTTTAGTTATGTGCACAGATCTGGTCTAGATCAGCTATATAAGTACAATGTGTAATCTGTTGAGTCTCTCTGACGAGTCTTAATGGAACCCAGCAGCTACCGTCTGCAAACATACTTAAGCTAGGATCATGGAGACGGCCGTCAAACTAATCCAAAGCCATGCATTGATCCTATCAGAAAGAGCTCCTGAGTATTGCACTAAATATGTTACTGTTGAGTTGCTACATACCTGAATTAGTATCAGAAACAAAGTTCAGGCTACCTCATGTAGACTAAAGCTCTCTAGCTGTTGCTAACAGATCCAGAAGGTCCTATTGTAATTTAAGTAAGTTTTCTTGTTCTACAAATAAGAAATACAATATTTGAAGAGGGTTGTGTTTCAGAGTTCTATCTCATTCTCAGAAACTGAATGGAGTGTAGTTCCTGAGACTGAGCTTTTGGACACCAGCGCTCATCGGGCCAAAGGCCAGCTAGCCCAGAAGGCCAAACGGCAGCCCCCATCACGCAGCAAACTCAGAGAAACCGTCAGCTTTCTACCATGTCCTTCTCAGGTCCACAGTACATACAATCCAAATGTGCTCAATTATTTGAAGGCACATTATGTTCCTTAGAAGTTCTATCTTTCTCTTTTCTGTAGGTTGAAAAGGATGAGTCTCCAAGTCCTGAGATTGCTCCTAGTCATCGAAGGTCTATCCAGGAGTGTCTGTCCCTGCAGAGTCCAGTGTCAGGATCTCCCCCAGCGAATGGGCAGAGGGAGGAGTCAAGCACAGTCCGGGCCGCGGGCAGCCCCAAAAGTGTCTTGGAGCTCCCGGTCATACCCTCCTCCCATAGAGCTAGTGCAGATAGTACAGAAAGCCCTACCCTCTCCCCACCCAAAGACTCTTCCCCCTCTGGTTTTCTCAGAAACGTCAAGAAAAGAGAGTCCAAAGGAAAAAGCAAGGAGATGAAAGGTAACACTTTTTACTTAGCAGGTATGATTTAAAAATAAAATGTTTCTTGTCACAAGGCAGTTGCGTTTGATCTAGTGTGGTTCCATACTTTGCATCAAAGACTTTGTGGGAATAAACTTACCTGATAGTGTGTTAAGGAATCTGAATATTTGTCACATTTATATTAAAGCCCAGAGCTTATCTTGTCACCACATGCATTATTTTTCAGTAGATCTTCATTATATGTCTCTGTTTTAGATGAGTCCAGTGATGCAGCAGGAAAATCTAAAAGACGATTCCCAGATTTTGGGTAGGTGGAAAAAAAAATGTCTTATTTATAGTGCCGTATATCCTGAATTTTATTTGTTTTGCTTCTGTGATACATTTGTGTATTTACTTGTGAAAATATTGTCATAATTAATCTCTTCCAGTGGCCTTAGGAAGTCTGGTGGAAAAGGGAAGAAACATGACAAAGAGGCCTTGAGAGCGTCACTCGACAGCAGGTATACAGCACGTCACTTCAGGCCACTTGTCATTGCTTCATTGGAAATTCTTATCCAGACATTATAATGAAATTTTGTTTAATAATTCTTCAGCCCCTGCTCATGAATCAACTAATGCATATTTTTGTTTTCTTCATTAATGAGACTGCATTTCTCTCATGCAGAGTGTGTTCACATTTTACCCTTCTTGTGTTCAGAGGATCAGCAGAGTTACTTGAAGAGTCGGGAGTAAACATTTCGCCCTCAGAATCCATGGCTTCCATCCCCACATGCATGCCTTTCTCTTGGTTTGGGGACAAGGAAAAAGAGAAGGAGCGAGAGCCCTCCTGTTCCTCCAGCAGTCTGCCCTACACTGCAGCAGAGCCCAGTGAACAGCAGGACCGTAAGAACAAGGTGCTTCAACTGTTGTCTTCCCTTTCTGTTAGAGCCTGTTCATTTGTGACAAGGCAGTGTTTTTCCTCAATTCTAGTGCCCCCTCCTGTAGCAACTAATTTAGTGCAGAGACGCTTAAGGTTTGGCTTCTTGAAAGGAGAGGGAAAAGAAGCCCCCAAAATCCAGTAGCCTATGCTTAGTACTTGTAACCACATTCTACAGTACAGTAGGAGTCAATACTACCAAAATTGGCAAACTGCTATTTTAGTGCATTTGAAGCTTTAGCTAGTAATTGCTGCAACTATTTTTTAGTATTGACACTTTAATATTACATAATTATAAAAAGTATTTTATTGATATAGTTTATTGCTTGATTGAAGCTATAGTAGCAGTATAATGACTTACTAGCCCATAACTTCTCACAGACACCCTGATATAGCTCTCATCCCTTGCCTTTAATATATGATATGATTATCATATGAATCCCCCTTGTTGGAGTCTAGGTGTCACCTTTAATGCCCTTGAAAAAGGAATGTGAGTCTAACCTCCCTATCCCTTTGCATCAGTGGAGAGAAAAATATCCAACAGTAAAAAATAAACATTGCTTCTTCACTTTTAGCTCATATGAACAGGTGTAGGTGCATAAATGTATGGCAGAGAGCGTAAGAGGCAGATGTTGAAACTGAAGAAGTACTGTGAGCTCAGATGTGCTGCATTCTTGCCTCACTAACCATATGGTACTCATCATTAATTGGAGAGACACATGAGGAGGAAACAGGGAATGAGGGGGAGTTGAGGAGGAAGAAGAAAGTGCAGTTGAAGGGCAGACAGAATGAGAGAAGCGAAAGGGGCAAAGACAGAAAGGAGACTGAGACAGAAGGAGAATTAAAAAGACAATAGATACATGAGAGAGGAAGAGAGGTCGGGAGAGCCAGGTGTGGATTTCCAGGCTTAGGTCACAATCACTATAAAATTGCTTTTTTAAAGAACTGACGGCTGGTAGGGCGAAGACTTTTAAAGGTGTGAGGCTTGAGCTAGGGCTTGTAAAACTGGATCTAGAGCAATCCAGAGTTCTAAAACAATCCAGAGTTTAAAGCTGACTGCATTTTACCCTGTTTCCTGGTTATCAGAAATGAGGAGATAATTATAATCTCACTGATGCCTTCACTGACTAACATCCCTTTTTCCAAACAGACAAACCTCTCCTGGTCCTCTCTGTTCAGTCGATCCTTAGATTTGGTACAGTATATTTCCCCCTGACTCATAGAAGAGATATTTTACCTCTAGATCCAAGCTAACAAAATAGGCACTGGTAGAGGTATTTGACATACTAATACCAGTAGAATCATTATTTCTGTTGGATGTATTTAGTGCATGCTGCTAGTGGCACCCTTGTGTAGGAGTCGAGTCTTGTCCATGTCTAGACTTGTTTTGCATATCCAGTGAAATCTGGTAGTATGCATGTTTACCTTTCCACTCAAGTGTACTCTTTACATTGCTATAATGAATATGTGTAAGTTTAGAACCGTTTAGTGTCTTGTTGTGGTGTGTTTGCAGTAGTGGTGTAGTGTTTTTGTGCTGTTGTAGTTGTAGAGTTTGTCGACATGTAAAGGAGACCCCTGTTAGTTACGCATGCTGATTCTTCTTGCTTATTGTCACCCCCTGTGGACAGTGCTGGCCCTGTTGCATGTTTTACTGTCTTGTTGTCTCAGAATCGGAACCCTATCTTCACTGAAGGTAGGTGTAAACGTATATTTATTTTAGGAAATCACACACTTGCTCTTTCTTCTTGAGCTAGATGGTAATTTGGCTTGAAAGATCTCACTTAACCTCGCAAACAAGTTTTAGTACTTGTATAGAGGACCCTCTCTAACAATTTCGAATTGTTTGGGTACAGTGAATTAGTGTGCGGTTTTTTTTTTTTTTTTTTTTTTTGTAGATCAGCAGGGCCAGCATGTTTTGACAGTCTGGGTATTTTCACCTTTGTATGACTCGGAGTCACTTGTGTTTGAAACAGTTGGCCTAGTTATTACAGATGTATGTGTGTTGTGTTTTCCACTTGTTCCAGAGTTGGTCAGTGCTAGATGATTCAAATCCAGGCAGTCCCAGTTCAGAGTTAGCAGGGCTAGTAGCAGAGCCCAACCTGTCTGGCCGTGCGCACACTTTAACCTTCTCTTCTAATGAGGTGAGTGGCGCACAGCAACCTCACACTGACCTCCTTGTGCTTCTATTGTTTTGAGCCTGCCAGTAAAAGTTAAGGTGAAGGTCAAGTATTATCAGCAGAGGGTAAATCTCCCCTCACAATGAACTCTGTTGTAGTTTCTGCTCTACTTTTTTAGTTTGACTTTCGGTTGTTCGGTTGCATGCGTTGTTAGTAGTATTCTTTCTAAGGCCAGAGTGGCTGTTATTGTTGATTTGTAATATTTAATACAATGATGCTTGAAAGTTTGTGAACCATTTAGAATCTTCTGTATTACTGCATAAATATGACCGAAACATGTTTAGATCCTAAGTGCAAGAACATCAAGACAAACCAAACAATTGACACGCAGTTGGTGGACTAGTGGTCAGGGCATTGACCCTGTGATCAGAAAGTCCGGGTTCGATTCCCAAGACCGCTAGGCACCTCTGAGGTATCCTGAGCAAGGTACCGACCGTTCGTAGCTGCCCCCTGCTTCACTTGGTGAATGGGTTAAATGCAGAGGAAGCGTTTCGTGCTGTTCACACTGTGTGCTGTGGTGTGTTCACGTATGACCAGATTGTCACTTTACTTTTTTTTTTTCCTCAATTGTTATTCTTGGTTATTTATTTACTGATTACATTGATTAGCAAAGGAATGTAAATCTTTAGATTAGCAATTATTTACAGGTAGTTCTAGTCAGTGGTATGTGTTAGTGTCACGTTTTAATTGAAGATCGAACAAAGTCTGATCTTTACAACATGTTTGTGGAAGTATATAATGGCATGAACAAAATAGATTTCTGAAGAAACCGCAGAAAAGAGTTGTTGATGGTCATGAGGCTGAAAAATTTTCCACAGTCAGGGAGACTGTGTACAAACGGAGGAATTTCATGACCATTATTACCCTCCTCAGGAGTGGCCAACCAACAAAGATAACAGCAAAGCATGTAATAGTCCTCCACTTTGTAAATGTTTGTGTTCGCTATCGAGAGAACACAGAGCAACAGTGCTCTCTTAAACAAAAAAAAGAACATTGCTGCTGGTCTACAAGATCACATGGACAGAAGACCACTGGCAAAATGTTTTTGGACAGGTGAGACTGATCTTTATGGTTTAAATGAGAAACATCTAAAGGAAAATGGCACAAGAGCCTTATCCTATCTGTGAAACATGACGGTGGTAGTATCATTGTTTCAGCATGTGGGTCTAGACCGCATCCCTAAGCATACATGCCATTCTACCAATGTTAGAAAAGAAAAAAGTAACTTTTTTGGATTGCCCAAGTCAAAGTTCTGGCCTTAATCCAATATAAATGTTATGGATGGACGTAACGCAAGCAGTTCATGTGAGGAAAACCAGCAACAATCAAGAGCAGAGGCTATTCTGTACTGAGCCATAGGCTGAAATTCCTCCAAAACAATGTGCAGGACTTATCAAAAGTTACTGGAAATATATTGCTATACAATGAGGTCACTACTAGCTGGTTCACACTTCTGCCACTTATAGACATCACAGATCCTCATAAATGAATGCCAAATTATAATCTATTAAAATGTCTTTGTTTAATTAGGCTCTCATCTATGTTTGAAGCACTAGAAGTAAGAAATCTATTGGTGGTTTAGGTCATATTTATGCAGAAATATAAAAATTAAGTAAAATAAAGAGTTTACAAACTTTCAAGTGGCTTTGTATAAAGTGCATTAGTCTTCTCTTTTAAGGTCTTCTCTTCTCATATTGATAAACACTGCATGCCATGAAGCAAGGGCTGTCTGTAATTTAAATCAAGGTTATATGAGTGCATGATTACTTGAAAGGAGGTTTGCTATTTGCACAAAGGAAGCAAAGAAAACTTCTATTCACACTGCATCTGCCGTGCACGATACAGACTTGTATCATCGGTCATATTTAATATTGAAACATTATTTGGAATTTGGTTTAACATCCATGTTAAAGGGAATTCCCCCATTCTTAACACTTCAATGTAGTTCTACTGTTGAGATGCAAACAAAGTACAGCGGGGTGATTTGACGTGAAATGGTGATTTCCAGAGTGTTTTACAGCTCTGATTCCTTTATAGTGGTGGTGATGGAAACAGTGACTTTTATGACTTTTACAATGCAAATATACTTTATTTATTAATCACAGGGGTCCTCTTAGTTTTTATATGCAATGTTAATTGCCAGCAAATATCAATAAATGTAAAAATATTTGGGGAGCACCTGGCCTTCGCTCACACAGTCATATATTTTTTTAGTAAATATTATGTTTATTAAAAAATTATTGTAACAATTTTATGGAATTACCTTTAGTGTGGTAGCTTTTAAAGGCATTAAATACATCATATGTCTGGTTCCCATCACCACTGCCATCAACAAGTATGACCACTCTAATAGACGCCTGAATGCAAAATATTGTGGACCCTTAAATGTTGTTAATATATAGGCTACTGTTTATCTATATAATTTACATTGCTCTCTCAAACTACAGCAGGGGTGTGTGTGAGATTTTATTTTTGCTATTAGTATTATTATTTATTTATTTTTTTGCTTTATCCTCTAGACACTGGATGAGGAGCCCTGTTCAGGGGGGAAAGACTACCATTGGCAGAACCGCCCAGTCACTGAGTGGACAACTCAGCAGGTTTGTCACTGGCTGATGGGCATGAACATGGACCAATACACTCCCGAGTTTACTACAAAGGGCATTGATGGACAGCAGCTGTTGAACCTGGACAGTGACAGACTCAAAGTGAGTGAATGATTTTTTAAAAATCTATTGAAAAGATGTAGATTGTACAGTTAGGGTTTAGTTAGGAAGAAGGGGAACCGCTGCCTTAACTTTACAGTCTTTACATGTTTGTTTTTTTTTAGCAGTAATCACTGAACTGTCAAACTCATGTTCAGCTCACTGTGCCTCCATGTAAACTGTGTTATAGGATTACATACATACAATGTAGAGTGTACTTTAAAATGGGGAAAACTGCAACGGACTGCAGTTATTTAAGTGAATAAAACTCATAATTCTAAAGTAAAGTAGATCATAATTTCTGAAATTTGGTAGCAAAGGTTTATATTTCAGTAATAGTTGCTCAATTGAAATTTAGTTTCTTTCCTGGAATCATTTTTGCAAAAATATTATTGCTCGGAAACGTCAGCCTACTCAACTTTATCCTGACACTGTTGCTGTACTTTTATCCTTCAATGTACTTTGTCTTTTGTACCCATTTTGTACAAGTTCTCTTCAGAAAGCATCCTCTTAATGTTAACGCATTGTTACAGTGGTTAAAGTACTAGACCATTTGTTTAGATCTAGCAGAAGAAACAGAAGAATATAACACAAATGTCTCTCCTAGGTGCTTGGGGTCTCTAGTCAAAGTGATCGTGCTTTGATTAAGAAGAAGCTGAAGGACATGAAAAAAGCACAGGAGAAACTGGAGAAACAGCGAGAGAAACGTGAGAAAGAAGCGAGACGAAGTGGGAGACTACCTGTCAACACTGATTCTGTCTGCTGAGGCCATGGTGTTCTCAGGTCCCTTTACTCTCTTTCCCCTCCCTCTCTCCCTCCTTGATATGACCTAGTTTGTGTCAAGCAGGCAGCTGATAGCCCTTTGCTGTTTTATTCCGCATTTATGTGCAGCACACTCTTCGTAAGTATATGAGCACAGTTAGTAAGGCACTATAATAAAGAAATAGTCCATCAATGTAAATAATGCACAAGACCTCAGACAGAGCTCTATGAATTAGCAGCTCTTCCTAGTTCCCGATAGGTGCAATGAGTGAAGCACATTTAAGAATCAAGTGCTACATCTGCCAAGTCCTTGTAAATCTCTTACCTGAGGCCTTAACACTAAAATGGATTAGGTAATGTATGTCATGTCTCTTCGGTCTGCGTTATGTATACTTCTCTCAAAATGACCACTGCTTTGCTCAAGAACAAATACTAGAAAACTTCCTGAGTCCTGTATGCTTTTACAAGTGTACCACTGTTTGCCGACAAGACTGAACCCCTTTCGGGCCAGATGCATCAGTTAGAAAAAATTAATCAAACCAGTAATTCTCACACCAGTCCTTAGGGACACCCAACCAGTTCATTTTTTTTAAGCTGGGACAGCAGGTGGCCTAGCGGTTAAGACATTCGCCCTG
This sequence comes from Hemigrammopetersius urotaenia, assembly GCA_037974485.1. Classification (NCBI taxonomy): domain Eukaryota; kingdom Metazoa; phylum Chordata; class Actinopteri; order Characiformes; family Alestidae; genus Hemigrammopetersius; species Hemigrammopetersius urotaenia. Next base: position 14,417,394 of record JBBPDC010000002.1, on the reverse strand, counting down.
AGATCAAAAAGTCGTGGCTCGAATCCTAAGACTGCTAGTGGCACCTCTGAGGTTCGCTTGAGGAAGGTACTGTCCTTCCTCACACTGCTCCCCGGACTGCTTTACTTAGTGAATGGGTTAAATTCAAAGGACGAATGTCATGCTGTTCACACTGTGCACTGTGGTGTGTTCACGTATGACTTTCCGTATCGCTAGTTGTTACAAATGGGTTTAAAGAAAAAATATGGATTGTCTGGGGATCCCTGAGAACTGGTTTGAGAACCTTTGTGTTAGGCAAGAAGTTTTGAAACATCAAGAAGTATGTGATTGTATTGAGCTGGCTTGAACTGGCCGAATGGATTTTTATTGTATTTGATGAGCACAAAAGAGCAGTTTTTGGCTGTGTTAAGGGAATATGATTGGACAGTTGGCTGTATAATTTTTTACCCTCAAATACCACTAATACTGTGGAATGTGTAATGCTTTAAAACATTTAATATCTATTTTATCAAAGGACAAGTGTCTCCTTTGACCCTGTATAGACCTTTTTCGCTGAAACATATGTACAGTCATAGTGAGAACGTTATATTGTCTTTTTAAGGTTGATCTGGTTTTTAAATGTACAAACAGTGTTTTATACATGTCTATTAACTGCATAGCTTTAAGAAAAGGGGAAAAAAACATTTATTGATTTTAACTTTTGTACAATTTTCTACTGAGTAGAATAGCTCACATTAGTCATTTTGCTAATTACAGAAACAAAAAAAGTGAATGTTTAAGATGCTGCAGCTTCTCTTTTTGACTTCATTGATTATGGTGATTTCTTTCTTGCCACATTGACCATATACTGCAAATATTAGACTGTATATCAGTGGTGTATTACCAGACTAGGGTACAGTATCATGTTAAAGACCGCAAGGTTCAGTTGTTTTTGTTTGAGGAAGGGAGAGTGCAATCAGTTTGGATGTAGAGCAAACCTACTTACTTTCTGATTCAGTTGCATTGTCTTATTTTTCCAGCTCTGATTCATTCTGAAAATTAGCTGAACTGTTGGCTAAGCCGCAGTATATTCCTGTGTGTAAAGGGATGGTTTTGTTTATTCAGCTACAGGGATGTTTCTTCCATCATGTGAGGTCATGATACTCAATTTCTCTGGTACAAGTGTGTAAGCTGCACCAATAAATTCATTTTCACATGATTTTGGGTGTGTTCTGTTGCACCTACCTTGTAACTAATTATAAAACATATGGGCTATACTGTAATTATATTTACTGTAATTACTGATTATGCAAATAATGTTCTGCTAGTGAAGTTTCTATATAACAATAACACATGCTTAGTTACACTGTGACAGTTGCTCGTTAACCTAATGAAATGACTACAGACTACTTGGATTTACTCAAAGATGCCAATGCTGACATTTATTTAGGGACATCAGAATGGGTATCAAACAACAAACAGCTCATCTGTCCTATAATTTAACCACAGTTTTACATTTAATATAAATAATTATGGTGAAATAAAGCACCGATCCCACTTTCATGCATGTTGTGCTGTTAAGATTTTATATACAAAGCAGCAGGGCAATAATCTCCTTTACTATAAGAGGAGCAAGGAGTAAACAACATTCCTCTTACAACTCTACGTATTGCTACTTTCAGTACACACTCAACTCTCAGACAAAGCTAACATAGGAAAAGTACACTCCAAATGTAAGCTTTTAACATAAAATAGAATGTAATCCAATAGAAATTTCGTATTCAGATTAATACACTGACGTGTGTAGTAAGAAAAGGTTCACATTAGTTAAAACATGACACCACAGTCCACTATGTCTATAAAGACACATAACGGCATACACTATTTTTTCCTCCTGAGGTACTATTGTGGTTATAGGTCATTTTCAGTTATATTTATAGTATTTCATATATACAGTAACATTTCATGTCCAAACTCTCTTCTTTAATATTCCCTGAAGCCTGACATGTAAATGACCTGTGTTCTAACTGGTTGTCCTGTATTGTGCCTCATTCAGAAAACAGTTCAGACTGACCCACTAGTTAAAGTGTCCGTGTGAATGGGCATGACTAGACTGTCATTGGCCAGATGAATATATGTAAATACGTTGGTGTTCATGACAACACAAAACCACTGGCTGTTTTCCACTTTGATTTCCACTGGACTGAGCAGTATGTTTAAGTTTTACAACATGTACAACAGCAAACTCATTCAAAAAGTAAGAAAAAATGATGGAACCTTAAGCTGAATCATTTGATCCCTTCTGCATCAGCCTGATTACCTACAAGTGTTTGGTTTCCATGGTAACACCTTGCAAATACATTTTAATACAAGTATTGTTATGAATAATCCTAAACGATCCTCATCAAAATGAGTTTGTACTGCAAGCCTATTTTTCAAAAACATCTTAAGAGCAGCATTTCTTAACGGCTCAATCCAAAGTCCCAACATAAATCTGAAAGGCATCAAAACCACGAAAACCACCCAAACAACAGGACATCTCTATAGGAAAAGTTTGAGATTGATCACTTTTTTTTACAATGCAAGTACAAGTTCAAACCAAACCCTTTTTCTTGCAATGTCATTTTGTTAATATTATCTAAAGCAAAAATGTTCCCATTTAATGAACACATAGCTCCTGTTCTGCCTTGATGCTGAGACACAGAGTGCCTAGCCTTGGACTAAGTCATTGTCAATTCAGTCTAGGCTTAGGCTTCTTCTGAATCCAGGACCTGGCTGAGTGTACAGTGCTCTAAATACTGCGGAAGGTTGTCATGTCCTTGGGCTCTTTGCTTGGCACACACCAGTCATCTGCCTCATGGATAGTCTTGTAATGTTTCCATGCTGATTTGTTATAAACTGGGAGCCTTTCGATGGATTCTGTAGAAAGGGCCTAAAAAAAGAGTGATTATGTATCCCCAGTTACAGCAGAAACATTTAAAAAATGATTTAATAATGATAATTTCAGACTGATGTTTTGTATTGCTCTAATTCTCTGAAGAATTTCAGCACACAGAGCCAAATATGAAATACTCATGCATTACCATGGAATTACTTACTCTGATGTAAATGACTGCATCTGTGCCATAACCCTCAAGAGAGTAGAGCATCAGATCCCCCTGAAAGTACCTTGCATAGAGTCTGGAGATGGGTAGACCATAGCCGTAACCAGCCTGAAGACAAAATTTTAGTTAATGAGATTAATGTAACGTTCAACAGTTGCTGAACACTTTCAGTTAAGGCTGCACGATTATGGCCAAAATGTTAATCACGATTATTTTGATTAATATTGAAATCACGATTATTCATTATTTTAGATAAAACACATTTTTGTGTCACTTTCTATTTTAAACGAACTGTAAGTGAACAAGGCTTTCAGTTCAAAATTAAACCTCAAATAAAAATGAAAAATAATAAAATAAACTTTACCA